>NIJG01000013.1:1353065-1461056 GCA_002201625.1 Euglossa dilemma | reverse complement strand
CGGCCGCAGCGGCGCAGCATGCGAACTTCTTGCATGCAAATGGATTGCAGGTAGGCTCGTAGGTACCTCGGTATCCCGTGTGCAACACGTATATATACATTGCTCCGTAGCGACGCGTATTTCACCGGGCTACCAGGCCATTCGGCGCGACCCGCTCTCCTCTTTCAGCCCTCGCTTCCTCCGAGCCCCTTCTTTACCCCCTGCCCCCCCTCTCGCGCCGGCTTTATACGCCGATTATTGAAATAATTGTAACGCCTACAGCTGTCGCGCGCCAACACCGCAAACCGGGCTTTACGGCGTAATCATTGTCGCGACGATACGACCGCTGCATCTTTACGACCTCGTTATTTATTTCGGCGACCGAACCAACTTCGAGCCAACGGTTCGTTCGCCAAACTCGAAAGCGAGATTATTACGGCGGATTTAATTCCGAGTTGCGGTAATTGGTCGCTTATTAAGTTTCGTTTCCGTAGCATCACAAATTAGCGTTTAACGAAAGATTCGCGAATCAAGTTTTCGTTAGAACGAATTAATTGCCAACTGAATTTCGTTTATACAGGATCTCATACATTACGCTTATAAATGGAATAACTTCGTGATTTAAAAGTAACTTAACTCCTGAATGATAGAATCATTAATTGCTAATTGAGTTCATTCACAGAGGACGTCGTATCTCGTTAAACTAAATTTGGAAAGTCGAACAGATAAGACAAAGACACAATTATTGAACAAGATGCACGGAAAATAACGTCGATATTCGATTCTAATTATCCACCCCTAACGTTATACCAAATACCGATATCTATATGTACGAGTAATCTATATCAAATCTACGAAACAGGTCTACTAAACACGGCATTTGCGGACAACCTCGATACAAATAGATTCCTATCTCGATAAAAGTCAACATCGATATTAACGAAAATTCTGTATGTGTCTTCGACGAAGGGAAAATCAAATCCTCTCTTTATTAAGCCTTCTCGATCTAATCTTCTTTATCCGATCCGCTCCCGTTCGTAAAAATCAAAGCGTATCGAGTCCTTCAGCAAAGATCTCGAAGCCTCCCGTTCGATAAACATCCAACGCGTTGTTAAAATCCGTTGTAAGCCGAACCGTCTGCAAAAAGTGTATTTCACGAATGATCCTAACCTATGTCGCGTAAATATCGCAGTGCAGCCTTCGCTATATGCGACATCGCGAACGCATTCAAACGCGTCACGCGCAATCGAATCCGCTTCGCGTCCGAGAGGATACCCCTCGTAGCTTCCTCTTCGAATCTGTAGACCTGGATATCGAGAAGGGAGAAATGAATGCGCTACACAGTGGTACATACATTGTATGTCGAGAGGAGCCAACTAGGTTGTCGCAATGTAATAAGAGCGTCTTCTACTGCAGTCGAGTTGGAGGATGGCGAGTTGACACTCGGCAGGAATGCGGGTCTGGCCATAACGTAATAGGCCCACTTTCTCCAATACAAACGCGAAGATAGGTCACGCGAATTTTCGTTGTGGCCTGAATGCGCTCTACATGCAAATAGGATTATACGGATCGCGTAACACGTCCGGATCAAACTTGAAGATTTACGTCGCAGAGCAGAATATCCTTCCATTATTTCTATTTTGGGTCAAGTGCAACATATAAGAGTTATCCTTAGATGTATAACGCTCGATACGATTTCATAGGACCGCGATACAGATCGGGAATTGGAAACGGTCCAAGTAAGACTCCTCGTGGAACATCCTTCGCGAAGATGTTCCATCGACGTGCACTCGCGAAGAGCTGGAGGAATGAAAAAGAAGCAGCAGGACTGGTGACGAGTATGCCATGAAAATGGAATACTTGTACGCGCATCGCGAAGCGCGCTAGGTGATAAACGTTCGAATTAACGCTAGCTGGAAAAATTCGTACTCGTCGAGGATTATTTTTGCGCGAGTCGGCAACGAGGGCTCGAGGCTTTGCACGGTGGTTGGCGCATGGTAGCCAGGGATAAAAGTGAACAAGAGCGAAACGACCAGGCTCTACCCCACGGCGCGGTAATCGCGCATTAAGAGGCATTTAAACACCGGAGGCATTGCGCATCGTCGAAAATACCGGCCGCCGGTCACTGCGCTTACGCGCGCGCCGTTAATTGATCGGACTCACGCGATTTCGGTATTTACGACCGTTTCGCGTTTGTAAGCGGAACCATTGCCACGAGTTGCACGCCGGTAGGCGGTTAAAACGCGCCGTGTACCTACTGGACACCGATTTTCGGAACGAACGATCGATCCAACGTCGAGTAACTCTTCCACCGTCGATTAAACACCGCCTGGAGGATGTTCGACACCTGCGGGACTCGCTTAAACGCCTCGACCACTAACGTCACTCGCGCGAGGATGCAACGCTCCTCCAAGAATGTCCCAACGTTCACCGGATGGTTCACGGTGGTCCGCCGATCTTAGCGCAGAAGCGATCGTAAAGGTGCAAAAATCTCGTGTCAACGCTTCCAACGACCCACGACAGACCTTCCACCGATTCGTCGATGAAGCTCCAACGTCTCTGACGTCCAGCTAGAGGAGCTCCTGGTCGTTCGAGTCGAGTTTGAAAGATGCGGTTCCGGAATGGAACGACGAGGTATCATCGTGCTCGAGGATGTCCTTCGCAGGAGCTACCGATCGTCGGATCTTTACCGTTCTTTTGACAAGGGAGTTTAACGGCGACGATAAATAACCAGCGTTGCTCGAAAGGGAGGAATTTTCGCACGCTTTATAAGGAGAATAGAAATTGGAACCCCATGGTGCTCGATCTTGAACCCCGTTCGGAGACTCGCGGAGAAGATAAGCTTGAGAGAAAGAAATCCTGCTAACAGCTTGTCAAAAATAATCGAACACGTGCTTCGACGTAACGAATCCGCGAACCAATATCCCTCGTGTTTCGTTTCCAGACATTATTCATCGTTCCTGCCAGCTGTCGGCTGGGTGGTACTCGTGCGTACTCCCACCAAGTGTTTCCGCTACCGTGGGTGGATTATATTATGCAATTTCACGGACAGCACCGGCGCGATGTAAGCGCATGGGATTAGGATTGTAGCAGCGTATCAAAGGAAGCGGCCACGTACGATGGTGTGTACGCCGGTAGCTTGCCGCGTCTTGTAATCGTTGCACGCTGGAAATACAGTGTATGCGGGAACACCGGTCGAAAGATAAATTTTGTTCGCGATAATCGGCGCGACCATCCGCCACCGCGTTTGTATAATTTGATATCCTCGATACCGCCGGCGACCGTCCCGGCCGAACAACGTGTGCTTGTTCGATGACTGTGTTGGAATCGTTGGATCGCGCGAATAGCGATAAAGGATGGAACAGCAACGTGCTAACTTTCGCGCCTGTTCCACTTTAAAGTCTTCTTGGATTAGATAGAAGGAATTTTCTGCTTCGTGGATACCTCTCGGATTTTGACGATATCGAAATGTTGAATGATCGTTTCCTACATGTTACCGTGGCTTGGCTTTAGTTTCCGTGGGAATGAAAGTCTTTGGCATGTGGCTAGTACGTGTGAATTGAGTGGAACGAATGTTTATGCTAGACCGTTGATCGAGTGATTCTAAGAATGTGCTAGAGGATTTGGGATACGTGCAACGAGGTTGCGTGTCGTTGAAAGAGAAGAATCAAGTGTTAAAAGATGTTATATGTTAAACTTTTACCGAAGATGACAGGGATTGGAATGGGATTTGAATAAAGATAATCCTTACAGCTTCCGAGATATCCAATAGACATTCCGCTGTTTATTACCCGAATGTTACGGATTATAAGTGAATCGTTCAAATTTCTCGCTTCTGGCATTGGGATATAAATCTAACCTGCAACTAATTTCACGCGTGCAATCAGCACACGAGGTACCTGCCACGAAACGACCCTCTCGGCAATTACACCTAGCAGACACTGGAATGAACATGTGGATTAATATTTAGTCACGCATCTGCGAGACGCGGATATATAGGTAAAAGCGAGTACGCGTTAGATTGTCATGCGAACCCTATTATTCCAAGGCGAAATGCTAGGTCGAAATAGGAAAGTCGCGAGACAAATGCGGCCCCCTCGATTGAGCACCTGTTCTGCGCCTGAAAACGCCGCGATGGGATTGAATTTTATCGTAGATTCACCGATCTCGACGGTGAAATTAGCCGATAATCGTGAGGAACAACGAGCCGGTCGGGTGCTTTCACCGAATCGAGAAGCAATCGCGGGTAAGGGGAACACGAGCCGGTGAAAAACAAACAGATGGCGGATCATCGAGGATTTTGCTTTCCTCCGCGGAGACCTTTCTTCCCGCGATTAACCGGCATGCATGGGAACCGTTAGGTGAAAGGGAATCGCGCCGCGGCGCACGGTAAATCGAAGAAACTCTTTCGCCGATTTCCGAGCCACGAGATTGTCTCGCAATTCACCGCTAAGTGGGTGCACACCTTCGATGGAGACCAACGACGATAATTTACGAGGATCGTGTAGTTATTCCACTCGTATCCCAGTGGCCCGGAATCGGCCGATCGGCCCAATTCCTCCTTTTCACCTTCGAACGAGAAAACTCCCGTTACCTCTCGCGCGAATTCCGACGTTTACCTTCGGCTAAATAGACCGAGGCTTCCACCGACTCAATGCACGATCCTCTGCTAATTCCTCCACTCGAGACGACCTAGATTTTCTGTTAATTTATTCCATTCGCCTCGAAAATTTGCCTAAAATCTGTATCCATCGTTGTAAAGTTTACCTGTTTAATACTAATAACTTCCGCATGAGGTTTCGCTGATTTTCGGGTTAAGTTTACCCAATGCCGAGTTACGTAAGAGAGCAAACTTCCGAGTGATATAACCGGCAAACATAAACCCCGGGATAAGTAAGGTAAACGTGGATAAAGCGGAATAAAAGCCGATACGTGCTAGCCGAGAGCGAATTTCAAGGTAGGCCAAGCAAAATTCGAAACGAGGCTCCTGACTGGCATAAATTCAAGGCAATGCGGTTTCGTCCTGTAATACCAGAATTTATGGAATAACAAATATCCACTGATCACTGGGAACATGCGTTCTCGTGACTTGTAAATTCAGAATCGCGAATACTCGCGCACACCTGGTCGAAGAAGCCGACTATAGGATAAATCGGAAATATATTATTACGATCTAAATACAGGTGTTCAGTGATTGGAAATAGACGTAGAGACTTGTTTTTAATTCCAAATGTAACCTTAGATGAAACTCTAAAGATCCAATGACGATGTCAATACTGCTATTTACCACTGTCAATTTGATAATACCTGTTAGAACATAATCGTGACATCTATTGTCTTCGACGAAAAGTATCGTTAAGAATACGTGTGTGTAATCATCGTGACGCACTCCTCGTAAGCCAAGAAACAACATATGTACAGATTCCGTGTAACCATTGTATCCATTTCGATTTACGAAGAAAAGAGAGCCTTTTCCACGCTGAAACCGAATGTAAAACATCCTCAGAGTCATACTGTTACTGTTGATCGTCATCCAGAACACCTGACTTGACCGTTGGATGTTAGACGCTTAAAGAAACTCGTTTTTCAATAAATCAGAGAATTTTCATCTCGGGCAAAACGAAGTAATTAACGCGAGCTAGACTGGAGGCCGCGTCTCTGGGCGAATCGGAGGCGAGTCCGAGGCCCCGTTGAAGAATCCGCGAGATCCAGCCGCGAAACCCATTTCCGAGGCTGGGGAATTCGCGTTTGCAAAATGAATTACCACGTATTAACGCGTTGCACGTCGGGACGCGTGTGTACGCCGGCTGCAATCGCTCATAAGACGCATTAACGCCGACTGACGCGTCTCGTGCATACCCACCGGTCGTACACCTGCTTTATTAACGCGGCCGTATCTTCTAGAACCGGTAGAGGTCGCGTAGAACGTGCACCTCTCGGCCTAGCAGACCGAGAAAAAAGAAGGAAAAGCACGAAAAGAAAAGGGAAAGAAAAGAGGTGGGGAAAAGAAGGGAAAAAGAGGACCGCGTTAAATTATCGGCATAGCCGGTGTCACGCGGTTCTCGCGTGTATATTTTAGAGCCGAGCCCGGTTTCCACGGTGATCTCTCCACGAATACGTGGCCGGTGTTACCGTGAATGCATCGCCTGGTGCAACGCTGCACCTATAACGCCGGCCTTTTGTACGATCATAAATCGCCGAGCGGGTGAAAAATCTCGGGCTTATTCGCGCCGCCGGATCGGATGTCCGGGGAATGTTTATCCATTTACGGTTTCCCTGATAATTTACCCCGGTCGTTAGCGAGCGAGCGATTTTTACAAGCGCGATACACGTATCCGGCCGGCGGAGTTACAGGTGATTCGCTTCCCGTGAGCTTCATCGGGCACACGGCCGGAATTTACGGGGACGTCGTCCGGGTAAACGCGATGGGATATATTTCGTCCGGGCTAATTGTTTCACGCCGATGCGTTCGCGCGGCGAGTTAGGGCCGAGACGGTGCAACGCGACGCGGGGATCGAGATTAACGGGGATTAGCCGGGTATTAACGCTAAACGCACCGACGATTTACGTGCACCTATTTCCAGCGAACCGGTTAAATGACCGGTTCGTAAATAAAAGCCGCAGCTTTTACGATTGAACGCGGATAATAACCAATTTAGCGCGGGCTCTAAGGAACAAACGAGGCAACTTTTAGATAACAACGAGGGATGTTCTAGTTTTACGTTTCGGTTTTTAACAGGAATGCGGAACGGAGGATAGATAACGATCTTGCGAGTCGTGTGACTTGTTTGGCAAGCAAATTTTTAGACAAATTTAGATTCAATTTCGGAGAAACGGTAGCTAGCTTGATAAAAAATTCGCTTCTCACGATTGCGACAAGTTAAACGAGGAACGGCTGAATTTCGCAGGCACTGAACGCCGCGAATACTTGCAAAATGCGACAGATCCTCCACCGAATCGCTATTCCGCGGATTTTAGAGCCTGGGCTCTTGAGAAACGATTAATCTACGCTCGCGATACACCCGGGGAAACAGTATCCTAGGAATTTCAGCATCCTCTGGAAACCCGTACGATTTTCTTTTCAGCACATTAGCCGACGCTTTCGAAACGACCGACACATTCTGGACATACTTCGGTCTCTCCATCAAAATTCTCTAAATACGCGTTACCCAACGTCTTCCTCTTTTTCGATATTATTCCATCGTTACACTCGGTGATCGTCCCGGAGACCGAGAGAAAGGAAAGCAAATTTACCTTTGCAATCGGGACCAAAAAGTAATCACGCGTATTTCTAAAATGCCGCATCGACCATTCCGAAAATCCAACAGCACCGACGTCCAGGCTAACAAAGAGCCACGGAATCTCATTCTCACAGATCTCTCCCTCGATCCCTTATCGAGCAGTGTACCCTGAAATTGGACATCGCGAGATACATCGGAAGAACAACGCATACACGCGGAGGGAGGAATAGCCTGCATGCATTAGGAACGAGGCCGAGATGTTCCGTGAACCACTATCGGCTCTTCGTGAATCACATAAATCACGACACCAAGGCGTTACCTGCACCGGTCGTCTAGTTCGTCCCGTCGACGTTGACGACTCGAGGAAAACACTCGAGATCGAATAGCGTTTCACTTCCTTTCTGTGCCTACATCCCGTCGTTATTTTCCGTTTCCCACGAACGATAGATCGGGAAGCTAAGCGAGATGCCCCGAAGAAGGTATCGATCAAAGTATACGCGAGAACGAGAAGAGGGAAGAGAGCCGGGAAGAGAGGAAACAAGAGAGGAAAGAAGAGAGGAAACGAGAGAGGAAACGGGAGAGGAAACGGGAGAGGATCGGTCAATCACGAGGAGAGGAAGATATACGCGAAAACAAGCGGTTACTTCATCGAAGAATTCCTATCTCGGCGAGGATCCGTGGTAACCGGCCATCCTCGTTTGACGATTCGAATCCTCGTTTCGCGTGTTCGATAATCATCTTAACGCGGAACATCGCGCTGCTCGGCGCGCGTACACGCGCGAGCGTGTACGCGATTGCACGCGGCGGGGTTGTCGAACCTGGCAGCGCGAGATCCCGCGGTTTCCACTGGCGGAAGTGCGAACCCGACGTTCCTCCTTGGGCCGTCGCGGCGCGCTGGCTAACTTTGATTCGCCGCCGGCCGAACGAATATCCGGGGAATTCCATTTATAGATAACAGTTGGCTTTTCAAGCAACTTTTCTGCCGAACGATTGTTCGCGGTGGAAACGCTGGTTAGGGTACCGTTACCGAAGAATGTCCATCGCCGAGGAGGTGGAGGAAGATCGGCGAACGGTAAATTAAGTTTACGACGAAGTCGAGGCTTCCTGAAGAAGACGGAGAATAGATTACTCGGAAGACGTTTATTAAGTACGCGCGAAAAATCCTGCATCTTTGTCCAAACGATAGTCATTTATACCTCGTGGATAATCGCGGAGAAGTTCCGGAGAGATTGGGTTTGACGCAAGCAGCCTAATCGCGTTAATTCGTAATTTAACGGTGAAATCGGCGAGACGTAAAGGAATTACGGGGGGAAAAATCGAGCAAAATCGATGAATTATTCGTCCGTTGGTGAAACTGGCCCTTTGGAACGATCGGTGATCGGTCAGATCGGAATGGTGGATGGAAACGTGGACGCTCGCGACGCGGATCGTTGGCTCGGTCCGCGGTCGTTGCATTCGAACTTTATGATTCATCCGCGCAATTGGCGATCGTTACAGCCCAATCGGCCGTCTTTGCGTCACGAAATTGCATAACGGCGGACAGAAAGGAACGAGAAGTTTTACAGCGATTTCAATTATTCGCGTGATTTATGGTCCGATTTATATCGCGGCCATTGATTGAAAACGGCCGGACACGACGAAACGTAAGCGGCTGTCGATCGGTTCGGGACCCGAAACNGTCGATCGGTTCGGGGCCCGAAACCGGCCCCTCGTTATTCCCACGGTCGGACGCGGAGGAAATAACGGGAACATCCTCGCGATGATTACGATAATGTTAAAACATGGCCAGCTCTCACTAAATTAATGACTGCCCATTCTGGTACGGCCTATTCGTTCCATGCCCCGCTGCCGGCCAAGGTTATCGAACTTCTGGCACCCATCCGCGGGTTCGTTGCCGCTAATGGCTCTGTCGCCTGTCGCCACTCGGTCTCGGGATCCTCTTGAAACCAAAGTCTTGTTCCTTTGTTCGCGCGAGACCCGAAAGGCTGTACGATTTATAAAAACACGCGGCAAAGGGCAAGATCGATGATGGAAGCGGTGACAAACGCGTCGATAGCCATACGAATCTCCTGAACGAGCAAAGAGGGTGAAATAACGCGTGAAATTTAGAGAAATCGGTTTTTAATTTCAATTTCTAATATCGTATCGACCTTCCAACGGAGATGTATACTTGTGTGCCTGTTTTCGACTCGATTGGTGAAAGAATATTCGATACGACTCGATACTATTCGATACGTGGCAACGAAACGGATCTGGATCGAGCGCATATTTCGCAAAGGCGTGAGCATGGCAAAGAGAATCGGTCTCGCCTCGTTACAGCGAGATCGGCTTTAGTCATCGCTAACGAGCGATTAGCCGACATTGGCGCTGAAGAATCTGACGGTAACGAGGTCACGAGTAAGCACGCCGGCGACGTTTCGCTTTCGTTATCGCGCATCGCCGGCTAATTACGTAAGCTGCTCGACAGAGAACAGCACTTTGCGCGAGTAAAACGCGAGCGTTTTGCCGAGCGATAACCATTGAGAATCTCGAAAGCCGGGTAGCCGCTGCAGCGAGCAAAAGGACCAGAGTTCGTCGCTGATGTCTCGACAAGCTTCTCGCATTATTTCATCGGATCAGCTTCCTTCGTTTTCCTTTTGCCGTTTTATTCCCTTTGCCATTACTCGTCCAAGGACGACACCTGAAATCTAGTTTCTCGTCCCGGCCGATCTCGCCACCGGTTTTCTTCCATGTCTCCTACCTACAGGATGCCACCTCTCCTCTTCGAGCCGTCTATCAAGAGAAACACGAGACGTTCGAGCAGTGACCGGCGATGGTACTCGGGATGCACGAAGATTCGAACCTTTCGGATAATTCCTCGCGATTGGTCGTGTTACCGGCGAATGTCAGACATTCGCAGAGACGCCCAGAGGGGGAACGGCTCGGATCGTGGATCATTTTCATCGCGGCTTGAGATGGCCTCGGACAGCTGCGGCCAACTACCCCGATTACACCTGAGAGCTACGAGGCCCGGATTCCTGACGCAATCGTCTCTCCTCTCGTAACACCGAGCAGCCGGGAATTCCTCGATTAGTCCGATCGGACAGTCTCTCCTCGAATGCCGGAAATTCCAGGGTATTCGTTCGCGCGAACCTCGCTCGGAGAATCGAACCCGGCTAGGTGAAACCGATTTGTTACCCCGATAGATCCGATGGATAACCGGACTCGTGACGCAAAAGTCCGCGGCGATTATCGATCCTCGAGTCCATTAATAATCCGTCCCCTGTCGAATCGATCATCTTCCGTCTCTGCAGATCTCTCGCGCGAGAACCTTCTTGGCCTTTCTCGCTCGTGTCACCGGGGACGAAGTAAAGGACGCAAGCGGAAGCGGTAACGTCGAGGAAGCCGCGTATATTCGACGTAATCGGTGCAATTAACCGGTCGAGCATCTCGCCGTGAAGCAACGTCCCGACGGCAGGTCCTGGTCCGGAGGAGTTACAGGCCGAGCTTCTTCGAGTCGCGCAGCGGAGGCTAATCGCAGCCGAGGCGCGATCCTCGGCTTATGCAATTGACGTAATCGACCGAGAGAATGTGCTCGGTTTTTACGAGCAACTTGGGCCGTAATTACTCGCGCGAAGGAGTACGCTCTTCCTGTGTGAAAGCCCGCTAATTGTCCGGCCGGTGGAAAAGGAAGAGGCATTAATCGCGTAGGGCGGGCACCGGTAGCCTAAATCAAAGCGTTAACCCGTTACGGTGACCTATAGATCTCTGGCCGTTCAGTGCAGGGCGTTATTACAGGCGGTGAAACTCATGGGAAACGGCCGACGCGCAACGAGCGTAGTTTCCAAAGATACTACCGGTTATTTATGCGCGGATCGCAGCCACCAAAAGAGGCAGAGAGGCTTTACGACGCGGAGATTGCCGGGGCGCACACGCGCGTTGCGCAAGGTAATTAATTCGGTCGCGAAGCGATCCGTTTCGCGGAGGTGCCGCTAAATAGAGAAGGTCTCGTACAGAACGGGGCCTGCTCCGGTGTACCGTTTGTCTCTAATGAATGAAGCGAGAGCACGTACTTCTTGCGCCGTACTCTTGGGCGTCTCGTACACCGAGCAGTCCATGTTTATGGAGCAACCGGCGAAAAAATGCCGCACTCGTAACCGAGGAAAGAAAGTACGGGGTTGTTAGCCAGGCTAAGCGATCGCTAGTATTTACCATTACGTAATTCTAACAACCACGAGGATGCGAACGCCAGTCGAAACTCCTCTTTCATCCCTCGTTGTGCATCGCGGAAAGTCGACGAGTAACTTTCTTTATCCTTAGAGTTACGAAACGAGAAAGTCGAATCCTGGATTTTATTTTTCGGACAGCGAACGACTATTCGCGATACGAACAACCATGACGAAGCCTGGAAATAAAACTAAACCGAGATTCACGGGTATGAGCGTTCTAAATAAATCATGCGAAAATTGGGAAAGAAATTTGACCATGTTCAAACCTGCGAAATGAAATTTCCCGTAAGTTTGACTCGCGTTTCGCGATGCGGCATCGACGACGATAGAAACGCGTCTGGAGGAAGCGTGGATAGACGAAGGCGGCATTACGCTTGCAAATGTGGTGGTTGGAACGGTCGAGGAGGCTAGACGAGACGCGAAGAGGTTTTCTCAGGGAAACGTCGATGCTGTATGTTGCTCGCGAGCAGAAGCTCTCTGCATACATTACGTCCATGCTCGTAATAATGTGCGCTATGTTTCTCGACTGGTTCCGATGTAACGTAAGCCACGCCAATAGCAGCGCCTTTATGTTACGATATTGCGTAACAGGATAATATTATCGCTGAAACAGCTTCCGACACTTGCTCCTTCGTGCTTCGGCCGCGTGTAATGTCGCTTCACTCGTGATTTCCTTAATGTTCCCGGTAGCGCTGGTATTATCGCGATGGATGACGTTCGAATAACACGCCTTTCGACCCGTTAGGTGCTTTCGACCTCCTCTCAACGACCGTGCAACGATGCGATACGAAATTCCCCGAAAAAGCTTCCCGCATTTCTCGATTAAAGAGAGAGAGAGGAGAATAGACGATAGATAAAAGTAAACGGGAGAATAATAGACGATTGAAAGGCGACTATTTGTCGACGTAGTCCACGTCGAGTTCGTACCGCTATCCTGGCCGTACCGGCGACACCCAAAGAAATAATTCAACGAACGTTCGCTGTTAGTCCCCATTGGCGAGCACCGTTGCGTGTACACGGGACAATTGACAACGCGCGTAATATCCAATTCTCCGGTTGCACAATGGAAAAAAGGATCAATTTGCATTCAGCGATCCCGACACGAAACGCGATTCGTTCTCTCTCCGCTGGTGGTGTCCATCGAACGCAATGATTCACAATAGAGCTACAAGAGTTACGGCCCGATTGCCACGCATTATCCACATTCCACGTTCCCGATCCAAGGGATTCCCCGGGCTTCCTGGTGAAACGCAATACCAGATTTCAATCCGCGCCGGCGCGCGTGTGCGCCGCGGCTGCCCCGTCGGTGAAATCGAGATAGCAAAGCCGCTTATCTGGCAACATCTATCAGCCACCTCCGACCCCGGTGATTCGTCTTTCTTGTCGAACGTGCCTACATACCTTTAAACTTAAACGATTCGTTCCATTGCCTCGTAACGCTCGCGAGGCCTGTCCTCCGCGTCTCGTTTTACTCCGACGCTTTCGAGGACCGGGGCTTCTCTCCTCCTAACTAGACTCGGCTCGGGAGAAAAAGCTTCGTCATACCGACACTCGCTGACACGTCTTCTCCGAGGAGTCTTACCCCGACGACAAATGAATTTCGTTCTATCGAACTGGGTTCCGTGGACGTCGATTGAACTTCGGACCAAGTATGGAGACACGTTTGTTCGCTTGTTGGAAAAATCGGAGAGAAAAATGGCGAAGCGAAGACCAAGGTATCCGAAAGGTGCAAGCTAGTCTCACGATGCGCCTCGAGGAAAGAATAGTTTCCGATACTTTAGCGAGTTTAATCTCGCGATCAGATTCAGAAGACGCTCGTTTGGTGAGTGGGAGTGCAGAGGGATCAGCGGGAGAGAAATCGTCGGCAATTTGAACGACGATCGAACCACCGTGAGAAGAGATCCACGAGTTCGTGGTACGCACCTCTGCTACTTGATTGCTCTTAAGTGCTTTCAGGCTGGCTCGATCGGCGCACGATGTACCCCGGTGAAATCATCGCGCTTGGGAAAGCTTCGCGAGACTCTGGCCGAAAGGGGAACGACGATAGTAAACCTCGATATGAAAAATAATTACACGGCATTTGCTGTTCTAGCCGCGGTTAGAACGGCGCTCCGTGCGTGGAACAACTCGCCAGGATCACGACCGAAATATCCTTCGATAAAGATGATCGTTTAACACGCTTTACGCTCCTCGCCATTCACCTTTTACGCGGCATATTAGACACACACGTGTATAAAGAACGATTGCACAGGTTTCTTCGGTCTACCTCACTTTCCTTTCCTTTCTTACCAATCGCAGTCGATTTTTCGATCCAAGAGGAAGAGGGGTACCGTGACAGATCGCAGACACCTCTCGATTAGCGAAACACAGATAAAACGATGATAATTAGATCTAATAGCGATAATACCGCGAGTCCTGATCTACTTAATTGATAGCCTGCCAAAACTCTCACTCACGAATCTCCCCGTTAGGACCCCTTTGCTCTCAGGTCTCGACTCTCGACGCTCTCTCCTTCGATTCTCTATTTCTCGATTCGTTTCCATCCACCGAAAGCATCCATCAGTCACCTCCACCCAAACTCTCGAATAACCAGTTTCTCTCCGTAGCTATTATACCCTCGAGCATTTTTTTCTTGCAACCCTAACACTCCAGGCTAGATACTCCTCTTTCGCACACCTATTCGCTTCGCGAGAAACACCCGACGCGCTCGCAGAAGATTTCGAGTTTGATTCCCGAAATTCCTCTCGCCATTTAATCCGATCTTTAATAATAATACCTCGACGAACAACGAATAAGTCGAATTAATAAGTAAATAAAACTCGCAAGTGTAAACTCGCAAGTCGGCGATGAGGAAGAAGAATCGCGCGTTCTCAGCTCGAGCGAGTGCAATTCAGCGACGCAATTCCTCTCGCCATTTAATCCGATCTTTAATAATAATAGCTCGACGAACAACGAATAAGTCGAATTAATAAGTAAATAAAACTCGCAAGTGTAAACTCGCAAGTCGGCGATGAGGAAGAAGGATCGCGCGTTCTCAGCTCGAGCGAGTGCAATTCAGCGACGCCATTACTCTCCGCGTCCGGCGTGTACTTTTCCACGCGTGACTCGCGAGCGGACATTTTCACGGCGTTTTACATGGATCCGGTGACTGGAGCGGAGAAAGTCGAAGAGGAAGCGCAGCCGGGCTGCGCGCGTAATTCACGTCAGAGCAAGCGTCTCCGCGCTCCTTGCCGAACGATTTCACGGTGATTCGTAACGATGCCCATAAAGGTCAAGCAGCCAGCCGCTGGCAGGGAATTCGCCAAAAATGGCCAGACGGTGGCTTACCGCGATTTACGATATCGATTTTAAAAACAAGCGATCGCGACGCGTCCGCTCGCGGAAGGGAATCCTCCTTCAAGCTTCGAACAGCCTGTTTCCCGCGCGAATGTTCGCGAGATCTCTAGAAAGTCACTAAAACTAAGTACTCCGAAGGTTTGCTTTGCAAACTCATTATAACGAAA
This sequence comes from Euglossa dilemma, assembly GCA_002201625.1. Taxonomy (NCBI): domain Eukaryota; kingdom Metazoa; phylum Arthropoda; class Insecta; order Hymenoptera; family Apidae; genus Euglossa; species Euglossa dilemma. Next base: position 1,446,125 of record NIJG01000013.1, on the reverse strand, counting down.
GTATCTTTTACGACTTAACGATCTACGATCGGAGACTTTCTCGTCACGGGCTAAGAGCGACTCGAAGCTTTTCCAAATCACGATCGAATCCTGTATAAATTAACGTTCGAATATTCCATGTATCGTTACTTCGAGTTTACCATGATCGATAGTTTATTAAGAGCTGTAATTAAATCTTACACCGCTACTCTGATATTTCTTCGTTTTTCTCTAATTAGAGGAATTTCTATGTGCCTTCGGCTTTCATTTTGGATCTGGACTAATCAACGACTCCAAGCTCACAAATAAGCCACGCAATTGTTCCCAGATGTCCAGAACAGAGGNATATAAGAAGCAGCGCGTATTCGCGTGGCTTACCTGTTCAGCCTCGGTTAGCTAAACTGACTTTAGCCTAAGCCTGTATCGCATCGTCGACTGGAACACGTCGCGTATCTGACAGACGATGATCTCGTAATAATCCAACGTCATCTTAAGATCGTCATCTCCGAAACAGAAGACCATTCGCTAGCAACAACGGTGCATAAACACATCTAATCTTTGGATCTCTTTACGAACGTATTTCCCGAGCTGACGAGTCTCCGCTCTCCTTTCAGGGATGACTGGGATGATCCTTTGTACGCTCGAGTTTTCGAATTTGCGAGCCCTATCGATTGAATCTCCGTGCAGGATGCTCTCCTCGTAAAGAGGTCGCCGTCGCATTCCGGCGCCGGGCAGCGTCGGAATTAATTCTCGTTACATCGCCAGAGATAGGGCGCGCGATAACGCGGACGGACGCGGAAAGGAGGCTCGTTTGATCGATCGTGTCTAACGATATCCAAACGATACGACGACACGTTAACTCTCTCCGAGCTCGTTCTTCCATCTCCCAGCAACGAGTGCCCTGCGCCTGTCGCGAATAATTAATAAGCCAATTGCGAAAACTCGGTGCACCGCGTTCCTCGGCGCGGCGAATGAAAGTCGCGCGCAACGTTCGAGCATTCGAAAGTTCATCGTTCCGCAGGGTTTCCCGGGGAAAAGAGTGGCTGAATCATCGGTGGACGGACGGTGCATCGTAATGATCTCTGGCTGCGAGGGCAGAGCGTGGAAGCCGCGAATGAAAAATCACCGGCGAGCAAGCAACCAGTCCGACCAACATCTCCGGGACCAGGTCCAGGTAATTTATGATACAACCGGCGTGACGCGAGAACTGGCAATTTACAGGCGCGAATCGTTACGACATCTGTGTACACACGCGCTGTTTGATTTCGTTTTCATCGGACACCGCACTTCTGATACGTATAGCCTAACGATTTTCCGATTACCCTGTTTCCGACTGTGATCCGAGTGCGAAGCATCGCGGGAAGTACACCTTCGGCCTCTGATAGAGTTGCATCCGAAGTTCTACGGAGTTGGAGCAGACTTTAAATGAATTTGAAAGGGAGTTTGCCTAGGAGTGTCAAAGCGAACTTTTAGTGTAATTTGCATTCGATAAAGAGGTGATTCCATGGAAGCGATTAAACGATGCTAAGGGTAGGACCTATAGACTAACGATTTTCCGATTACCCTGTATCTGACTATGATTAGGGTGTGAAGTATCGCGGAAAGTAGAAGAAAATATACCTTTGGCCTCTGATAGAGTTGGATCCTAAGTTCGACGGAGTTAGAGGAGACCTTAAAAAAATTTGAAGTGGAGTTTGGCGAGGAGTGTCAAAGCGAACCCTCATTATCATTTGCGTTCGATAAGAAGGTAATTTCGTGGAGACGATTAAACGGTACTAGGGGTAGGAGATACCCTGAACGAGGGTTGAGCCGTTTCCTTGCTGGCGTGGCCAGGCTGACGTGAGAGCAGCTCGTAATTCAGGCTAGGTGAATATCAGGCCTGGACGGGAAAGAGGCGTTTCGAGTCTGGATCGGCCGATAGATTTGCCGAGATAACTCCTTAATGCCGTGTTAATTATCCGTTGCTGGCCAGCAATTACCATTGGAATAGCAGCACGCCCTAAATTCCAGGCCTGCCACGCTTTATGAAAAACGTATCGTACGCCGATGGAACCGGCCTCTGATCCTGGCAACGATGCTTTATCCCTTCTTCTTCCTTTTCGGAACTGGCCCTCGTGCACGCACTTCTCGCCGCCGGTATTCGTAGGTCGGTCTCTTCGTTTTCGCGTTTACGCGCGGTCCACTGGACGGAAACATCGATCCGGACCAGCCCTCTGGGAATTTAATCGAAAAAACTGCTCCGCGGAGGATATTCTTCGACTGGGAAGCCGTGTGGACGAACGGCGAGTCCACGAGCCGGGGCGATTATCTTTAATGCGCAGCGGTAAATTTCCGTTCGAGCCAATTATCGTCTAATAGACCTCGAAGCGGACTCTTAGGCCGAATTAAATGAGCCAGGTGCGCAACGTTTCGAAAGTCGGAATTAGAGTTAATTTAGCAGGGCGCGAGATCTACGGGGCCCATAATCAAATTCCCGTCGCACGCGGTTTCTCGCCATCGCGATCACGCCGCGCCGAGCCGCGCCGAGCGGCAACAATTCCGCCGCGTGTTTCACGCCGGAGATTCTTGCCACTTTAACACGAGCTGGCCGACGTAAAAATTCCCGGCACGCGTGTAACGAAAAAACAAGGGGGAACCGATCGTTCGCAGCTAATACTTCTTCGATCCCGGCCAAATCGGCCACTTAACGTCGGTTACGATGGAATTTGCGGTCGAGGCGTTTGCGATGCACCCGGGATCAAACAGTCCGTCACGATCGGCTTTCGATACCATCTCGCGGCGTCCGGGCATAGTCGCGGGGACGTGTGTGTCGAAAGGTTAAAAAAAGCCTCGCATCCGAAGGTGTTTCGCCCCGATCCAATTTGACCATCCGTCTTTCCTTCGCTTTTGTCGCGAACGCTTTACGAAGATAAAAAACGAACACCGTGACATTCCATATTTCGATCGATTTATTTTAACAGGTAACACCCGTGGCCTCTGGAATACTAAATCCGCTGTACGCTTTTTCCACGCATTCCCGCGTCATTTTCCATCATCGAAACGCCGTTACATCGATTGTCATTGTAGTCTCGGTCCTCTTCTCGCAGATTTCGCGTATCCATTCGCTACGCGCGGGGTTATTATCGTCATTGCTATTATTACACTCCCCTGGCTGTTCCGCCGAGAAAAGAATCCCGACAACGACGCGTACACGACGAAGCAATAAATTCGACGGGAAACAGACGGGGAGAAGGATTACGACAATTTGCTCGTAATTACGCGACGCGATACGATCGTCATTTGGCCGCAATTACGCGTCTTGATAGGGCGCGTATCATTCTCGTAACAGGTTCCACCGGTGAAACATAATCCCCTCGGCGAGCATCGATATGGCCCTCGGAGGGATCTCTCCGTCTGAATAAGCAGCGTTAAATCCAACCAACGGACCAACGCCGCAGTGCGTCCGCGTGCACGTGATGCTGCAGTTCGTTGCAATTAAACCTCACAGCCAATTGGCCTGCCCGTCCTGTTATTACGATCAGATAATCCGAGCGTAACGCTCTACGAGAACAGGTGGACGGTTCAAGGGCGCCGGATGGCCTCCTCCGATCCAGCCGAACCACCCTCGGCTCACCCTCTCGCGTTTTCACTTTTGCGAGCTGCCTTCGCCGGTTAAACACGATCCTTTCGATCTCGCACCGGAGATAATCGACGCGCGTCGCGGTAGCAGACGTCGTAACGGGATCGTTTCCGGATCTCCATTCGATTCGATCACGCGTTAAGTCCTCCCTGTACCGTTTAGCTCAACGAAACTCGGACCCAAGCGCGTCAACGCGTGCTAAGGAGATTATATCAGACTGATGCTGGAGAACAGTCGTAATGAAATGTAAATTCCTGTGATATAGTCAGTGTTCGCTCTCTCCATTTATTCCCAAGGACCGGAGGCCCGAGCCAAGGGGACCACGGTTTATTCCTTCGCGACCAAGGCCCCTTGACTAGCGGACGACTAAGACTACTAAAATCATACTCGAATAATTTCTATTAAAACACTTCAAATTCTCAGCCGAAATTACGGAGAATAATGAGGGAGATTAAACCCGTGATTTCAATCCGATGTTTATATAAACAATTCATCATCGAGTAGGAATAAAAAGATAGGGTCGAAGCTTTTCGAAAACAAACGACGCAACACGCCGGGAAATTATCGAAACCGAGTCGAAGATCGAAATTACGGGGAATAATGAGAGAATGACAAGAATATGCGCGATACAATCATCCTGAACCCCTAATTTTAATTCGATGTGTATATAAACAATTCTTCTAGGAATTTAGATGTCATGAAATATCTATTCACAGATCACGAGACTTGTTTTTTCAACGATACCAACGATACTCGGTATCATCGAGGAGGAATAAAAAGATAGGATCGAGGCTTTTCGAAAACCAACGTTGCAACACGCCGGGAAATTATCGAAACCGAGTCAGAGATCGAAATCACGAAGAATAGTGAGATAGACTAGACCCCTAATCTCAATCTAATGTTTATATAAATAATCCTTCTAGGAACTGAGACGTCATAAACTATCTATTCACAGGTTTCAAGACTCGTTTTTTCAACGATACCAACGATACTCGGTATCATCGAGGAGGAATAAAAAGATAGGATCGAGACTTTTCGAAAACAAACGACGCGAGAATCGGGCGAATTTGCAATGTCCGATAATTCCCGGCTGAAATCCGTTTCTATCCTGGACGATAAATCCCGGACGGTTTCCTCGAACGTTCCGCGCGTGTGTTCGACGTATCGGGACGGTTATCAGCACTATCTCGTGGCTGCTCGTCCCCTAATTTCTCAAACATTTCTCAAACGTGTTTCGCGCCCCGAGGTTGCCATTGTCCTCTGAGAAGAGAACAAACCGGTGGGGTAAACGCGAAATCGCCACCCCTCGATAGAGTATCATCGTCCGCCATATTTCATCCGGCGCTTTTCGTCCGATACCACCTCGTTCGTATTTCAGGCTTATCAACGCGTGCCCAGGAGGTACCCTCTCGACCCCCGTCTCTGCGCCGCCCGGCAATTATAATCTGATTTTTGCGAAAAACTCCCTCGTTCATTTTTACACCAGGCCATAAATAACGGAGATACGACGAAATGTGTGTCGATGGGGATTTTTCGAGACGTCTCTCGCTCGAAGGCGGGCTCGCGCCCGTCGAAAAACAACCGATGATTCATATATTAATACCGCCTCTATCCACCGCCCGTTCATGCTCGTACTTATAGCATTCCGAGAAGCACCGTTCGCCAGCCAGAGAATTCCACAGTTCCAATTCTGCTAACGACCATCGGATAAATCACGCCGCCATTGTCGGGTACCGGTGTAGCGATCGTCCAATCGCTACAAACAGATATTTATCGGTATCGAGATCGATTTTTCCGATTCCTTAAATTCCGACCGACTCGCCGTACTGTAGACCCGACCAATCGAAAAAGAGGTAAATGATTGTTAGGTCGTTCGGAAAGTCGTTTCGTTTCTTCCCAACAGGGAGCTTAATTGTATTTTTTCACAGTCAACTTCAAAAAATTTCATTCAGCCGTATGAAAAAAAGAAAGAAACGAAATGACTTGTCGAAGAATCCAATATTTTTGGAATGTATAGTTTTTAAAAAGAATTTTTTCGACGATGATTTATCGGGGCTATGGAAAGTGATGTAGAGCTATTTTATTAACATTCGTCCGTTTTTAATATCGCTACGAGATTTTGGAGAAGTCGAGTGAAAAATTATGTGAAATTATTATCGTGTATTATAAATTATAGGTTGGTTATGATTGAACGGTGAATGATGAGATAAAATGTATCTAGTATATATATATATAAGTTAAGCAAAGTTTCAAATTTTCTTTTGCAATATACTTTTAGCTATGTAGATTTAAGTGTTTTTAATTTTTATTTTACCTTTCTGTTATCCATTCTGCATTATTCGGTGTTCGTTCATTTGACATCTTAATGGTTGGGGTATCCTCCTTATTCGTCAAAAAGATTTAGCTTCGGTATTCACGCAATTGGGCGGAATCATTTTAAAAATTGCACTCGCGTCATTTTATTTTGCATACAGATCTAATTGGAAGAAAAATTGCGAGAACTATTACAACACTATCTTTTTTATAATGTGGAACGGACAAATAACAAAAATAAATGCGATAAGAGATAACTCAGCACATGTCAATCGCAATATTTCGAAAATTCAGCATGAAAATCGAAAAAAAAAACTATCGAACATAGTAGAAAACTATATTCTTTAGGTTCTAACACCAAAATAACCTAATTTACTACCGATATGGAAAATATATAAATAAAAAAAAGTAATTACACAGCATGACAGACACGCTCCCCACATAATAGTCACTATATTTGGAAAATTCGAAGTCAAAACAGAAAAAAAACTATCTATCCTATTGAAAAACAGTCTGTTCTGCACGGTAATAGGAAAAAGCCTTACTCAAAAACCAAAATTTGCCTAAGATAAGCAAAAAATGATAACTACGTAGCACGACGTACAGCCACCCCATCTGTCAGATGCTATATTTCGAGAAAACGACACTAGAATCGAAAAAAAACTATTTATCCTATTAGAATAAATTTCGCACTGTACTGTTAGATAAAAAACATTCACTCAAAAACCGAATTGTAGCTAAGATAATAAAAAAATGTTAACTACGCAGTATCACGTCCAGCCGCCCTACCTGTCAAACGCTATATTTCGAGAAAGCACCACTAGAATTGAAAAAAGACTATCTATCCTATTAGAATACGTTCCACTCTATACTGTTAGATGAAAAAATTTCACTGAAAAATTGAATTCTCGCTAAAATAGGCCAAAAATGATAATTACGTAGCACGACGCTCGGCCGTCCCACCTGTCAGACACTATATTTCGAGAAAGCGCCATTAAAATCGAAAAAAATCTACCTATCCTATTAAAATACGTTCCACTCTATACAGATGGATGGAAAACTTTCACTCAAACACCGAATTGTAGCTAAGATAAGCGAAAAATGATAACTACGCAGCATGACGCTCGGCAGCTCCACCTGTCAGACACTATTTTTCGTGAAAGCGCCATTAGAATCGAGAAAAACCTATCTATCCTACTGAAATATGTTCCACTCTACACTGTTGGACGAAAAAATTTCACAAATACACTGACATCTGGCTAAGATAAGTCAAAAATAATAACTACGTAGTACCATGCTCAGCCGCCCCACCTGTCAGACGCTATATTTTTAGAAAACACCACTAGAATTAAAAAAAACCTATCTATCCTATTAGAAAACATTCCACACTGCACAGTGATAGTAAAAAATCTCACTCAATAATCGAACTCTGGTTAAGATAAGCCAGAAAATACAACTACGCACCAAGATATCCGACCGTCTCATCTGTTAGATATTGCATTTCGTAAAATGGCTAAGAACTTACGATCCTAATAGAAAATTGTCTTCTCGACACTGCGAGACTAAAAAATTCTGATGCATGAACGAAATCTAGAAAATATAAGCGAAAATAGTCCACTACGCAGTAGACTAGCACGACATCCTTAAAATCAACCCTTAAAGTCTAAAAGATAATAGAAAAACTAACAGAAAACCATCTCGACAAAGCTATTTCAGCTAAATATTCTGAACCAGAGTCGAAGCCTAAGACCTACGATCACTTGCACTCACAGATTTACTCACACATATTTGCACGCACAGATTTTCGCACACAGATGCGCACTCACGGATGCGCACTCACACCATTTTATTCCACGCATTGCCCTTTGTATGATTTGGCAAATGCGATATGTACCATCACTTTATTCCACATGTGTTACATTGCCATAATGTTATAAAAGATATCTTGATCTGAATACTTAAACTTGTGCTATGTTCCATTCGTAAATCTAACGACAATGTTGCAAAAGTAACCTACAATTGCAATATTATGGAATAATAACTTATTCAGCGCGTTATTGTTCTTGAATATACATTTTCTCGGTTGCAGCAATTAAAACATCGATCACTGATGACACTACTTCGCGAATTGTTTTGTATAACCATTAAAAGTTTTACTTTGCCGCGCGAAAATAATCCGCCACGTTTTACCGGCATGTTCGATTCGGCATCGACTAAAGATGGCTGCCGCTGGACAAGCTAAATGTTATTTTCGCGGGAAAATGCTTCATTTTTGAAATAGCTATATGGTATTTCTGTGATAAAAATATTATAAATTATTAAAATTAAAATTAACGTAGAATTGTTTAATGTCAGGAGGTGTTCGTATAGATAAACTAATATTTTAATCGAATTTTTCATTATTCGAATTAATTATTATTAATTTAATTTATTCCTATAGAATGAACAATGTTACCTAAGTATGTAATATAATTGAACTAATATATAAATGTTCCTAGCATGTAGAATATTTTGCAATTATTTTCTAATATATTCGAATATTATACGTTTTGTTAGTATTATAATTATAAACAAGTCTCCAAATCACGTCCGATCAAGCAATAAAGAAGACAAAAAAGAAAAACGATAAAAAGGACGATGATTGAAAAAATGGTTTGCAAAATTTCATATTCTCGATTTGAAAACCTATCTATTAATAAAATTAATGATTTTAATTAATGTAATTGATCAGGAGAAACTGAGAAATGACTAAAGTGTGTATTTGAAATTTATAAAATACCGAAATAAGATATACATATGCGATATCGACTGAAAAATGTTTACCGCATTTGGAGACTCGATCAACGTGCGATTTCAATTTTTTCGTAGCGATTCGCGCAAACAGCTGTTCGCTTTCGATTCGCGTATAATTAATACACCGAAAAGCTCGCTGAAAGTGGCGTTTAAATTATTACGAAATAATGATGCGAGTATCGACACCGGACGAGAGCAATGGTACGATAATAGGAACGTGATTTCGAACAATCGAATCGATCTATCGGACGATCGAACGGACGATAGTCGAATACACGAGCAATTTCGCGAGGAATTTCGTTCGCGCGATGACAAGGAAGGATATCCCGTTTGAAATATCGAAGGTTGAACAGCTTCTTATCTGAACGGTTAGATAGGCGATAAATTCGTAAATAAAACAGACGCTTTATGATAAATATCGCTCGATACGCTCGCGAATCTTGCTTCGTTAATCCTCGGAGCCAAGTTCGTTTGTTCGGCGAGATAAATGGAATCTCTCGTTCGGTGAGACTTCAAAGCGAAATACCAACGGATGCTCGAGCATGACGATCGATTATCGATCAATTTCGCCGCCATCGAGAGACGAATATAAAGTTTCGAGTACGAATTCGCAAAGGTGTAATCAGGAGATTCGATTAAGCGACTATTACCGGCCCATCCCGGCTAGGAAATTCAGCTATTACGTCCGAGCAGCGTGAATCGCCGGCGAAACGTTAGAACACGCGTGAAGGGAAGGCCGATGCGAAAACACGCGGGCGAATAATTATTATTGAATCATCCAGTTACGCGGCGCAATCTCACGGCTGATCTCCGGACGGATTAAAACGTTGCAACGTTTTTTAGGGATAAATCCGGTTCCCCGGCGCGATAAAAGCGTTTTAATTAAGTATCGAGCAGCGGCCGGTGGTTATTTATTTTCATTCGTTCCATTATTCATTCGCCCCTATCCCATTTCTTCGCCTATCTTCGCAGCACGGTTTCGAGCCGAGCCGAAGATTCAACTTCCTTTCGGGAACACGGCAATCGTCGCGTTGCATTAATCCTACGATAGAAACGTCTTTCTTCCCTTTATTTTTCTCCCCGGCCGATCTAACGAGGTTCGACGCCCGTCGACGTCGCCTCGATTATCCCTCGGGAACATCCTGGAAAAACCAGCGAACGCCCAGGTCGTTTACCCTGTTCTTTCGGGTTCGTTAACTTCGGCGTGGCGATCGGGAAAGGACGCGGCTCGATTTAATCGCGCGGGTCGATAAGAGGCGAGCAGAAGCGTCGAGGCCGGCGCGGCGTCGGGGACCGGCGTCCGCGGGGCCGGGGCGCGCGAGCTCGAGCGCGACGAACGGAGAAAGGAGCACTGAAAGGTTTATGGCGACTTCTAAAGTTCAATAGCAACCGAAGCAGGCAAGGTTCGCCGCTATTTATTTTATAGGCGTGCTCCACTTGCCAACCGACCGAGAGAGCCAGCCTCCATTCACCGAAAGAGGGAAGAAGGAAGGGCCCGCGAGACAGAGAGGAACAACCCGCGAGACAGAAAGAAATCAAGGTTTACGATGCTGCACTTTAGCTGTTTCTGCATGCCACCGCGGTGCCGCACCGTGCACGCTCGCTCCATGCGATTTACGCGACAAGTTTGCACGGCTCACTTCGCCAGACGCGTCCGCCCTGGATTCCGCTCCGAGATAATTCCGCGCCGACGTTCCGCCATTCTCCGCGGCCGATCGCAACCGCCCGGTTATCTCTCCTCACCCTCTTTCCCCTTCCTGCCTTTTGCCACCCCCTTTCGACCCTCCCTTTTTATACCCTCCTCTTTTTACCCCGTTCGGCCGGGCCCGCGTCGGTTTTACGCTGTCGCGTACGCGAAACCGGTTTAAATCCACCTCGAACCGAGCTCCGATCATTTGCCAATGAAATCGCTCGAGGGAAACGAAGACGTTCGAAGGTAAAAGGTGGTCTCTCGACCATCCTCGCGATACCTACGTCGCTTACGAGAACTAGTTTCCCGACGCGATTTGAAAACGCGTTCCAACCCGCGACAGGAAGCCATCGGATGCACCGTGGTCGAATAATCTCGGATAACCGATCAACCGCGAAGAAACTCGAGTTGGTCTAGCGTTGCTCGCCTATTATCCCGACGGTTCGTCACAGAAACGTTGCATCTCGCACGACCTTCCGTGTACCGATAAGATAAGCCGTCCGACGTGCACCGGTCCGACTGCTATAAAATGCCTATTCATTACGGTAGCATTAATCAACGTCGGTTATAATCGCTTTCCGCGCTCGAAATTTATCTACGCCGGCGCAGCGCCGACATACCCTCGCGAACCGAGCGTTTTATCGCGGCCTCGTACTACTACCGTGTGTATACACCGGCTGGCGGTGCTACCAGTCGAACAAGTTGCTCGTAAATTGGCAAGTGCGCGACTAGCCCGATCCGCAATAAAACCACCGACGAAACTCGCGTTACATTCGCACTTATCAACGGCCGTGACGCGTGGTCGAGGGCCCGGCGCACAACTTTGTTAATGCGAAACGTTCGCGTGCACCCAACGGGCAGCTGCCGCGGTGTAACATTCCATCCGTGAGAAACTCGCCGGTGGTTACGCGATCGACCGTCGTACCGATCATTCGATTAGGCTAACGACAGTGGGTAGGTAGCTAGCGGTGTTTCCTTCGGTTAAATTCCGCGCGTTATGCGCGCGGAATCAACGGCGCTTGGCCTCGCGCCAGCGTTCTCCATCGGTTGGCGAAAGACCTGGCGAAAAGACAGCTTCTCCTCCTCGTGGCACTTGTCTAGTTTCTTCCTGTGTCGCGACTTTGACTCGGCTAGCTTCAATGCAAACCGCTTTGCGCGTGGGAACCGTCGATCGCGACCGATGTCCTCGCGATTAACGCCTATATGCAGCTAATGACGCCGCGTAACCGTATCATTCGTGCCGTCATCTCTATTTCAGCGGTGCTACAGGAGAGAATCGAGCAAGCTGATCGTTATCCGCGAATCGAAGCGAGTGACGCTCTTCGCGTAGATAATTTCGCGTGGAAATGGATCGTGTCTAGGTCTAGACGCGATCGTCGGAGATAGAAACGGGATCGTCGGTGCGCTGCAGCGATCGGTGCACCAGGATCGGTCAACGGAGATAAAAAAGGAGAGCCTTGAACTTTTAGCGATAGGGGCAATCCTAGAGATTCATCCGTAGAGCGATCACGAGTCCGCGATCGATCATAGAGCCCTCTAATTGTCGATTAGCGGTATAAGGGCTGGCGGAGGAGAATGGGTTGGCGATATCGCTTTGGACGCTGGGAAAGGGGAGGCAAGGGAGACATCGGATAGGTCGAGGAGGTCCCTTATTAAAGTACGGACAAAATGACCGGGTCGTCTTTGAGCAGCGAGAGCCGCTTGTCAGCTTATTGTAGCGCGGGGCCAACTAACTCAGCCGTCCATTTATCGGCCTCCCATCAAGATAACAAGATTTTTTTCTCCTCTTCGTTAACAACGCTCACGAGGACGGCGCACGATCCGCTGGACAAGACCCTTCATTATGGCTCTGCGTAATTAAGCTTTGTACACGGGAAAAAATCCCCCTTTCTTCATTTTTCTCTCCTCTCCCCTTCCTGCACTTCTCTTTTTCTATCGTTTGCCCGTCCACCGGTTTTATTGGCACTTCGCGGAACCGTCGAAACCGCGCGGATACGCGAGGCGATGTTCGTCGTTCTCGCGCTTGTATCGCGCAAGTAAAATGATTAAAGCTCGATCGAGGACTTAAATCGGCATCGGTGAAGATTAGGAAACCTGTTCCTAACAGTCCTCGTTTCGCGTAATCTATTAGTGGACGCGTTATACGAGGACTTTAACGGTCATAAACGGACTGACCAGGTGTTATGGATGACGAGTACATTTCAGGAGGGCAGCGATGCTAACGAATCGCGTGAGTTACGATCGGCCAGCGGCAATGTACACAGAATCGCGTCGTAAAAAGTTTAATCGCGTATAAAGACACGTACCGAGCCGCGAATCGACTTTCATGTCACGGCGTGCAAAGTGGCTGCGTGCCGTGAACTCGCCTCCATTTATTCTCCTTTTCGCGATACTTGTCCGGCCATTAACATCGGCCTCTCCCCCTAAGACCTACCCCAGGCGTCTCGTTTTCAAATTACACGTCCAATTCGAGCACCGTTCGCTCCCGTTCTTCGATCGTCGTTTATCAATCCTTAAACCCCCGTTGAAGCTGGAACGAAGGGAAGAAAAGCCGCGGGACCGTGCGTCAATTATGATTATTCGCGGCACGAACGATACGGGCGAGAGATAAAAAGTCTGCCACTCTCGGGGTAATCGAGGGCCATTAACGCTCAAAGGGCCGGTGCCTCGCGCGGGACCATTAAAGCCGGCCAGGCACGATGAAAAGTTAAATCGCGTGTTCGAATTTCCATTTGAAACGAGAAAACGAGATCATCGCGGCCGCAACTTGCGGCCTTCGCCTCGTTATATTTCTCCCCGGTATTGTTAACCGAGATTTACGCTGCTCCGTAGCAGTAAACCATCCGCGGTGCAGTTCCTTCGCACTCGGACTGATTGACCACCTTGCGAACGACCGTACGCGAACACCGACCTCGGGGATTAACATGTTTTCAGCATAACGCGACGCGACGTTGCCTAAGAACGCACGCTATTGTTGCTTAAGCCGACGTTGACGTCCTTATCAATCGCGTATAAAGCGGCATACACATATGCCAGAACCTGCTTCTCTTTTATGGGCATACCGTCCCAGACGATCCTTTATGAACTCGCCCCATTCTATTTTATCGTCTTCCGGCTCGCGCGTCTGCCAACCGTCGACGATCAATTCCGTGACGCGAGATAATTCACGGGTTTTTTTCTAATAAACTACCCCTAAGCTCCNCGGCTCGCGCGTCTGCCAACCGTCGACAATCAATTCCGCGACGCGAGATAATTCACGGGTCTTCTTCTAATAAACTACCCCTAAGCTCCGATGCTTCTTCTTTTCTTCTTTCTTACGAAGCTGCATCCGTTTTCGACTCCTAATCGCAGCACTGACCCTATGTACATGGAATAAAAGCGATGAAACTCGGTCAGGGTAAACGCAAACGCATCGCAGCACGCCTATCGGCTCGACCACTGAAATTTCGACGAAACCTACGATTTTCCGAAGACACGAGATAATGCGATCTTCTCCACGGATCTTTTTCTAATAATCTACCCCTAACCTACCTATTCAATAGCTCCGACGTTTCTTCTTTTCTTCTTTCTCCCAAAGCTGCGTGCGTTCGTGACTCCTAATCGGAGCATTGATCGTATATACCTCGAATGAAAACGATAAAACTCGATCCAATCGTGTCAGTGCAGACATAAACTCGTCAAAGCACCCTTATCGACCCAACCCCTGTAAATTCGAGGAAACCTACGATTTCCCAAAGAAATTTCCGATCGTTAAAAGAGAGAAACGCGTCTGGTTCCCAAACACCCTGTCGATTGATGAAAATTTACCTCGATCATTCTTCTAGATCGTTACCGAACGTTACTCGCGAGGCCAGTGGCCGCGTATCTCGGAGCGTTTTCCCGGGAACGCGGCGCGTAATCGACGATCGCGATACGATTATGGTTGCGTCAAGATCCTGCGCTCACGAGAGACAGAGTGAGAGAGAGAGAGAGAGATCGTATCGCGTCTGCTTCGCGTAGCAGGATCGCTGCCTCGTCGGGGAATAGTTAATAAGAATAACAGTGAGTAACGTTTCACGTAAAGCATCGCGCGGCCAGTCGAGCATGTGGATCTTCTTACATAACGCGATCAGCGAGCAAATGTACAGGGTGTGTCGCGAATCCGTTGCCAGCTCTTGGCTCCACATTTCTCGCCGCTTCGACGAATCCTGGCAGTCTGGCCAAGTGGACTTCCCGTCGAGTTTCGCGATTAGAGGTAGTGGATGGTGGGTAGACCGGTAATTGGGTAATCGCAATTTCATGGCGATCGTCCAACTTGGCCAGCCGCAGATGGCTGCAGTGAACTAGCCGTGGATTCGCCAAATCGAAACGCAGAAATTTCCTCGACGTTTCTTCAACGTGAAAGTGTATTTATCGATGATAAGATTGGCGTAGCCGGTACTCGCGTATGCGGTAACGTAACGATAGGAAATAAATAAGCAGAAGGGTGTCGAAACGAACGCGTGCTGACTATTCTATAAATTGTAAAGGAGAGAGGTCCTGGCATATTATGTTCTGCAATATCCGTCTTTCTCTCGTGTCACTCGCTATAGCTGTGACACTAGGAATCTTGCACGAGTGACACATTGTATCAATCGTTGTCCTTTTTTTCTAATTAAGAGATTTCTAACGATTTTCTAAACGAAGGAATGTCGCGTATGGCACGAGTTGTTTACTTCGTTGTTTTATTTTCATCGATGACTAAGTTTTCTTGCTTATAAAACGAAAAGTTGCGTGTTGTCAAATATGTATGAACATGTACAAGTGTCGAATAACGATACAATTTTAATCGCCATCAAAACATATTTATTTCCTGTATCGGATGAACAGGAAACGGAAAAGGAATGAAGTATATGTTTTGATGAACCTTTATTATTTTATTCGAAGCGAGCATGCATTTGTCTTCGGAGAATTAAATAGCGAGGGAATAGGAATGTTTTGTCTGTTGATGTTTACGATGAAAATAGATGGCTGTAGAAAAAAAGTGGATATTGAGAAACTCTGGTAACACTGTGTCATTAACGCCAGTACCAGGTGCGCACGTACAACGGAAATGGACGAACTCGAGGCTGAAACATAAGTTAGAAAACTATACAATAGAGACACAGATGGCAATGCTCGGGATAATAAACCACCAATTAGCGAAGGCTCTGCCTTCCACAGGAATTTAGGGCAAGTACTGCCATACCAGGTTCTTTATGTACCTATAAACAGGTACATGGATATTATTATTTATGTACAATATACATATGTAGGTAGATAGTTCCAATATTATTACTATTACTATCTTCCAAGTATCGCGATACAGTGTGATAAAGCTATTATTTATACTCTCAGAAAATTCTGGAAAATATCAGAATATTCCCACGATCTTTAGTTCCACCCACCCCGAATAATATTTCGCAATGCGTACACAGCGTGAGTTCGATCCTTGCAAAATAATCCTACATCTTTCCTTTGCACGATCCTTCGCTGTCAAAACGCACTCTCGAGACTAGGAAGCGTAAACAAGCCGGCGCTTCTCCTTCCATCGAACTTGTACGAGGCCGTGGTAGGATTCGCAATTAATTCGCGATACACCCTGTGCACGCCGGTAACCGATCCTGCTGGAAGAACCATCTGCCATCACGGCGAACGCGACGCTCTTCATCCTCGGCCACGTTTCATCTCGGTGGAACGGCGACGCGGCGCAAAGTAGGCGTTCTCGTAAACTTTAATAAACGAGCTAAATCCCGCAGTCGCGTACATCAACTTTTCCATTAACGTTTCGACGAACCGTCGTGTCTCTGGTTGCACGCCCACGCGGCTCGTCTCACACCGGTCTCTCCTCGATAACACCGCGAACGTTTCTGATGTAACACCGCGCGTGAACCTCGCATCGATGGCCTAGAATCCTGACACGGTGATTTACGGAATCCGACATCCGTGCACGTCGTTACACGGTTACAAAACGCCTAATGTCCGATCGAAACGCGAGCCCCGCTTCCAATCTATCGTCGAAATTTCCCGAGATCTGTCGCGATCGACGGAACAACCAACGCAGCTCTCGGTTCACCGGCAAATTGCGAAAACCTTCTCCGACGAATGGATGTTTGCCTGGAAATTTATTCCCGCGACGTCGCGCGGGCGTGTCGAGCCTGGAGATCGGATGAAATCCACGCGACCGACGATACGAACGAAAAGCGGGAAGAAGACAAATTGGACTCGGCGCCGAGTACTTCCGGCGTTCGATTAGTCCAGCCACTCGTTGCAAATTCGTGCCGTTCGTATCGCGATACTCTGTCGGGAGATACGAATGTGCCTATTCTCGAGGATAGTTTCGCAGACCTCTGGAAAGCCGAGTGCACGATGGTTTTCTTGGAAGACATCGGGTACACGGAAGCGGTATACATACCGCGGACAAGCGAAACGAAAGATATATTCGACGCGTTGTGCATCGAGACTAGTCAGCTAGTAATTTCCTACGCGACCCACGAGCTCGAAAGACCATGAGAAAGAGAACGAAGCGAATTTGTCGCGCAACCTAACGACTCGTAATGACTTTTACCGTAGAACGTTACGCGATCGTTGCCAACGTTGCTGCAACTCCTCGAGCAGAATCGATAAGTTTGCTAAATATAATTTCGTCCCTGGTGAAATTACGATATCGAGCGGGGATAAAGGACGCCGCGCGGATAAACTGAATGATTTTTAGCATTGTTTTCGACACGCCTGGTCGGGAGCGAGTTATTCGCGTGCTAATACCTCGGCAAGGCTCATACGGACACGAATAACAGACACACCGGTCGCAACAAAGAAAGTCGACCTTGCGGATGGCTCTATAAGGCGCGAAAAAAGCCGAACGCACGCCTCGAAGGTGCAATTTATGACTTCGTCATTAAAATGTATAAAGGTTCTGCTTATCACGTGCAGCGCCGGTGTATACGGCGCGGTATATTGCCGTCTCGAGACCTTTTACGCTGCGAACAAGCGCCGTCTTCCTTCGTAGGACCGAGCGGTCGACAAGAAAAATCAATCGTCCGAAGAGGAGGACTGAAAAACGATCAGCGATCGTCGCGGTGTGTTTTGCCGATAACGAACGCGGCACGGCGAATAAATTGAAAGTTAATCGAACTTTAAACCCCGATAACGATACTCCGACACGGGGTCGCGGCATCATTTATCATCCCCCGGACGCGTCTCTCGTACTCGCCCTAAACAAACAAACGTTATTAATGACCAATCGCGGAGCGTGCCGGATCGCAGTGCCGGGAGAAAAAAAAAAAAGTATTTATTCGTCGGAAAAACAGGCGCGAGTCACGCGAGGAGGAAAACCGGCGATTCAAGGAGAACGATTTAAATTGCCAATCGCGAGGACTCGGCCGATTCTACAAGCTCGCGTTTCCCAAGCGATTCTACGCCGTTTGAAAACGCCTCGGATCCGTTCACTCGGCTCTCTTCAAGGATCATCGCCGACGATTTCTATCCTCCTGCCGATGGGTGTGCGCGCGATCCATTTTCGGAACGGTTGGGTAAAAGAGAGGAGAAAATGACGAACAGGATGTCGTCACTCGAAGCCACCCCGTGGCCTCGGGGCCGGCTCTATACGGTCGCCGATGAGGATCGTAAGAATTCTACGATCGAGAGTAAATCCCGGCCTCGATCGGCAGGTATTCCATACGCGTAGGCATGCGACGAGTTTGGAAACGACGCGATTATCGCCCGATTACGATAGATTTCCGAAGGGAAGACGGCCCGCAGCCAATTCCGTCTCTCTTTCCTCGTTCCCTCCTTTGTCCCGGCGTTATTACGTGCTGCTCCAGATACGACTCGATACGTCTCTCTCGGTGTGCCTCTTTGCCGAACATTTAATGGCCCGGACACGAAGCGCTATTTTCCTTTCTCGATGTCCATCGATTTCGAAAAGTCTCGAGGTTACGGAAATCCACGGGACTCCGCGATTCCCACAGCGTTACTTCGCCTCTCGCCACCTCGATTACGCTCTTCAACGAATTTCAATGTTTTTTCTTTAATCCGCAATATCCGTTACGCCATTCTCGTAGACTGGACTTTCCCGGACACGAATCTCTGATCGAAATTGCCCTGGCACCCTTCGTTTCCGAAAATTGCGAATTCTTTCAAACAGCGAATCTTAGGATTCTTGTTTTAAAAGTTAGACGTATAAATTGTCTAATTAGTAATTAATAATAAAGAAATTGCTCGAAGCATAAATTTAGAAGAAAATCGAAGAGATCAAGAAATTCTTGGTTATTATAGATTACGTGTGTATTAGATGCAACGGATATTACATATTAAAATTCGCGTTGAGATTCTAGAAATTCACAGATGGTATCTCGTGTCGCGAGCTAACGATTCGATATGGGGTTCCACGAATCCAATATCTTTTCCGACGATCTAAGCCTCTATCGCTACTCATCGATCGAAATATCGATTCGCGTCTGTACCAAAACCTCGACGCGTTTATCGATGATCTCGTTGATCCTTACGCCTAATCCTCGATTGGAAATAAACGACGCATCGGTGATAATCGACCAGCGTTAACCAACCTGCTACACGCGACGCGCGTACCGATAGCATCATACGGGTACGAGAGATACCCATGCACGTTCGAGCAGAACCATAAACGTAGCCCCATCGGAACCAAGGACCCCGAACTTCCTCCATGGCGTAATATATCGTCGGTGGCGATTTCATGGTGACACGCGCGACAATTGTCCACGTGTCGAAATGAGCCAGCTCGCAAGAGCATGGTATCGGAAGCGTGGAACAAGGTCGCAGGCAGATCGTGTCGCAAAAGCGACGCAACTTCACGCTCGGGCCCCGAGCGCGTAATTCACCGCGCGGTCAATTACGAACGGACGCGTCCACCTTCGGATATATCGAAACTGGAGCTCGACCAGAGCGATAATAAGGCCGAGCCGGCTAACAGGATTACGAACGAGCGCAATTAACGGCTGTCCCGAATAATCGATGCGACGCCTGCGCATCATCGCGAGGATAAACCGTGTCGCCGGATCGGATCTCTCGTTACGACCACGCCGCGAGTTCCGCTCCTTTTCCGATCTGTCCTTTTCTCTCCTCTCCTCTCCACTCTTTCCCCTAGAAATCACGCGGCTAATTAGACGCGTTGGTAAATCGGATATTTAACCGAACCCGACCGGCGATGCGTTACCTGCGACGCTCGGCGCTGCGGGCAGCTTGTCGCGTGCTCTTCTGCTCGCTCCGTCTTCATTGCTCGCCTCGAAGCGCATCAGAGGGAAACCCGCGGAGGAAAGTAACATCCGTGACGAAACTCGATGCTCGTTCTTACCTGGAACGGAAAATATTTTCCCATTAGTCTGCGAACTCTCGCCGCTGATTTGCATTTCTCTATTCTCAAGCGTTATCCGGTTGCGTAAGCCGATTGTTCTTCATTCGCGAAACGGAATGGCCCTCGGTACCTTTAGCGAGAAAGTCGCTCGGAAAATTGACCGAGAATGTCCCGTTTGCGCACGGTAACAGACTTCTCTTCCGGAATCTAACCGATAATGCGTGGACATAGAAGTGTCGAGGAAAAGTGTAACATGCTCGGAAGATTTGCCGCGTGAGATTCTCGCATTCTTGTCCATAATTCGCTGTTTCTTCGCCACCTACGTTTTCCACGGTTACGTAATCGCGATGCGAGGAAGAAACCTCGGTTGAAAATCTCTCGCACGCGCGCGGAACCGAGCGAAACGCCTGGGACTTCTCGGGGGGTCGTTTTCTCGATACTCGGCCAATGTTCGAGATGGTTAATCGGATTTTTCAGCCGGCCCGTTCCTCGCGGAGCGTCCAGCGTTCCATGGATCGATGGATCGCGGTGCCGAGCCGGGTCCGGGTATCGAGTTTCGACGTATACAACGGCGCGTACAGCGAGACAACTGGGCGTGTGATGTACCGGGGTCGTTGCTGCTCGCGAGTAATGCGACTGGCCGCCATTAAACAAGATATACGCGGCTGCGACCGGCTGCATTTCGTATGTTAATTTGATGGCGACGACACTTTGAGGTACGACGGTCGCCCGATTGTGTATTTCGTCGGGTCGTCAAAGACGGCCCCGGGGAACACCTATCGTAAGCCCAGCCCGCGTGTCTGCGAACAATTCGTTCATCGATCATATGGAAATTAGACCTTAGCACGGCCTCTTATTCAGGCGTCCGACGGGGAAACTAACCGTGTTATGAGGCCCGTAATTTTTCTCCCGCCGAGAATCGATGGCTGGAAAAACGAACGAGAGGAGTTCCTCTAGGGTAGCTCGGAATCGGTAGCGGGTGCTGAGAGAAATTTCCCGAAATACCGACCAGTCACTCGACCTGGTATACCGTGTAGAATCGGCACACCGTGGAAGAAGAGAAAGCAATCGGAGGATCTTATCTCCAGAGACATAATTCTATTTTATACTCGCATTAACATCGCCAGCCTCATAACCGCGATGTTCGCCAGTCGAATGCAAATTGTATTTCAGACAAATCGCGGCTTTCCTTCGTAAATTGTTATACCAACCGCTTCGAGGATTCGAAACAATTCTCGGACAAATTCGCTTAACCACTCAATCCCTATTCCCTTCGCGATAATCCGAAACGCGACTATTCGCGTCGCAGGCTAGGTATGTTAATTTGATAACGACGACACCATAAATCAGGGTGACTTCCACTGTATATTCGGTCGGGACGTCGAACCTGCCCCCGAGGGTGTATATTGTAAAACGCCCTCGGTTTCTATAGCTTCGTCGATCACGCGTGTATAACCACTGCTGCACAATTGCAGTACCTTACGGAACGAAATCCCTTGTACAGCCTGAGATATTACAGTTATAAAAGTATTTATACTTATTATTGACGCGGCACGATGAACGCCGCGACGGCGAAGCGAGGTGTTGTCGACGGCGCATTCGAGAACGCGCTCGTGTATCCGGATAACGTATTTATGTGCCATTGAGACGCGAGACAAAGGACTTTTCATCGTTACCGTTGTTCCGGATGGAGAAAAATTGAAAAGAAACGGTGCTGGAAGAAAATGAAAGAAACTGCGAGTGGAAAAGGGATAAACGAGGGATAAGTTCTGGCATTCGGTCGGCCAACGGGGAATGATAAAATTCGCTGGCTTATTCGATACCGATAAATCTCGGACAGACGTTAATCGGTTTACAGTGCTATAAAATTCGCGAAACCCGTGTACCTAACGGTCCGTGTTTACTGCTCGAGCCACCACCTCGAATATTCAGTGCCACTTCCGTGATAACTCCTCGCATCCTGCTGCACCGTGCACGTAAGCTCATTCTTCCGTGCTCATAAACAATTCAATCATGCCTGCACGCATACTCGACCTTAAGGATTCGATTGTTCCTTTCTCACGACCGAATACTCCTTCGCGTACACGCGCCGCCCAACGTGAATGGCAGATACAAGTTTCGTTACTTAACCGGCGATATCCTTCTGCGAATGATATAAAAAATACCCACCGTTACCGAATCGAACGAGCTCTTAATACCTCGTAAAAAGGATAAGCAGAGCCATAACCCGTTTAATAGTTGCGTAAAAACGTATCGCGGATTTACGATCCCGTTCGGTTTTCGCGCGAGAAAAATTCGACCGATTCGCGGAAACGTCGCGACGGAATTCCTCGACGTTTTGAAATTATTATTACCCCGGAATTTGGATCACGGGGCTTCGAAAGATCGGGGAACCTTCCTGCGTTCGTAATTGGAAATAAAGTGCCCCGAGGCTCGGGTAATCGCGAATTTTCTCACACCAGAGCTGCGACCTTTCGAGATATCGAAAAGTTAATCTCGCGCTTTAACGCGTACCGGTGATAACGCGAACGGCGACGACGGGGAATAAATTATGCAAATTATTTTATCGCTCCGTGGGTAACGGTGTGGAATATGTTTAATCGAATTAGTAATGGTACGAGTGCGCGACAAGCAGCGGCGTAATTAATACCTGTAATTTTCATTACTTCAAAGTGTTACTGGAACAAAGTGAGTGCTGCGATTAAGCAAATTGCAGTCGTCGCTTATGCACCGAATGCCGGCAATTTATAGCAAGGATAACGCGATATTAAGCGTCCTCGGCGTATCGTTAAATCGCGATAATTATCGGCCGTGCTCGGTACCGAGATAAAGCATGCACGGTTTTTTTTTTGTAATAAACAACGCTCGCCCCGGGTAAAAATGTCGCGATGCACGGTGGAAAACCGAAGGACGAAATCGCGATAAAATTCGCGATTCGCAAGAAAGTCATCCGAGAATTCCACTGGTCCAAGGTTTCCGTGTCGAGGAAACGATTAGTTTAACTGTGAGAAATCCTTTCGCTATTAAGAGTGCCGAGTATTGTCAGTCGCGAGGATCAGCCGCAATAAATACAGTTAATCGTTGTCCTGTTGCGAAAACCCGATGATTATTCAGAGACTTTGCGTAACGAGTACATACCGCGGCATCGTTATGTAAAATTCATGTAACAGGCGTAACGTAAAAACGTTATTTCAATTACAAACGAAGAGACGTTCGCGTTAGTTGCAACGAGTAATGACAAAAAGCGTAACAAAAGAAAGCTACTACAAATCGGATGATCGAGGAATAATAAGCGAATCATATGAGAATCAAAGAAAATTTTTTAATTCTATGGCAAATTATATTTAAAATACATTTCTGCTGCTAGTAATTTTATTGTTTATCGTTATTTAACGATACGAACGACGATAATAATATCGCTGATAGCGATACGAGGTATAGTTGGTAAATTTCGGGGAAATTCGAGCAGGTGAGAGAATATCGTTGAAAGGAGATACTTTTCCTCGTGATCCCTTGGGTGTTGGAAAGGTAAAGAGAGAGGCACGCTTGGTAGCAGTTTGTTTCACAAATCACCTGGCCAGCGAGGGTCACGTTCACGTACACACGTGCGAGCGTGCGTTCCACCTTCCATCTACGACGTTTTATCTTTTCTAGGCGATTTATGCCCATGAGTCCCTCTCTAACATCGTCTCCTAGACAGCTCGTACAAGCGCTACGCCTCTCCGCGGCTCCTCAAAGGCCACCGAATCCCGCTACACTGCTTACTTTACGAGTTAAAATCCTGGAAGCAGATATTTTCGAAACCACTGTCCCACTCGTGGAATCGCGCACGGGTCTGACGCATGAGGCGCCGGGTCCTGGGATTTTTTTCAACGCAAAACAATAACACGATCGTTAACAGCGTTCGCGACGTGTTAGAAACGGATTTCTCGAGTTAACACCGCGAGAAAATGTCGTCAGTTTGTAAAAATAAGTTTAGATCTCCAACTCCCTAGCTTCCGGAATCTAATTGCCAAATTTCACGTTCGAAATCACGTAAGGAAGGGATTAATCGCGCGATAGGATATTTAAAAGAGCCTTGAACTTACTTTCTAGCCGTTCTAAATAGCTCCTAATACGGTTCTAGAGGTAACGGAGGAACAAATTGAACGATGTTCCGTGCGATAAGTCCCGTACATGTGACCCTAACTGTCAAAACCTAGATACAGCCCGACAAATCGGACAACATTATCTAGGATGACGGATAGCCCTGTCAGAAATCTACGGTACATAGCGCTATCCTACCTGTCAAGTTTCCTTTACACTCTCAAGCTCCGAGTTACGTCAAGGCTGCGCGTCGATGCGTCGTTCTACTTTCAAAGCAACGACACCGTTCTGTCAAAAATGCTCATAGAACGTAGGTATCTTCGCGTAGGACATCTATCATTATCTCGATTACCCACGCGATATTCGAAACACCGAAAACTCTGCTTTCGCAGATCGAAATCGCTGCAACAAATTGCGTCTACATGTGTTCCAGCGTCGTCAGATTCGCTTACGCAACGCGAGCAGGAGAAAAGGATTCCGAAGCGAAAGAGCATCGTGAATCGGCGCAGACGCGAGGCGTATCTGCATAGAAACGGTGCGTAAACCGTGGATCGCGAACGATTCAATAGTGTTTCCTACCAGGCATAAACGAGCAGAAGAAGGCAAATGTTTTACGATCGAGTCCGCTTGTCAGAAGTCCCGGACTTTTATGACGATCGGCAACATCCCGCTGCTCTTTGTTCATTGTTCTAACCACGCCTCCGATACAAAGGAGGAATAAATTTCGTAAGATCTCCGCCGATAACATTGAACATCGCCGATCTATACCGAAAATACGCCTCGATCGATCACGAGTAAGTAAAACGCGCGTTGTACTCGAGTCTGATGGACGAACCGGTGAAAACGGGAATAACACACACAGAAGGGATGAAATTCATTTTAAGTGGTTAATTTCCAAAGCCGATCACCGACGACTCGATGAAATTTAAATCGCACCGTGCAAATTCTCCAACTAGGCATCTAATAACGATTGATCGTAACGATACCGTAGATCCACGGAAAGAAAGTAAATCATTCGAACCGACCTCGTTTCTCGCCAATAACCGCAGCCTTTGATCCAAGAAAAATCGTTGCTTCCTCTTTCCTAACTATAAACGCTGATCTATCGTGAAATTAGAACACTGCGCGTAGAAAGCCGATCTTCTTCAAATTATCATCCAATTATACGATTATAAATCCGATAGCGCTGACAGTTATATTATCAATAACTCCGACGATCTTGGTCGAGATTCAGATCGCGATAAATTAACATAAATGGGGTGAAATCGGCGAAGAGGAAATTGGATCTTCTCGTTATTTATTTCAACGTGTTCGAGGAATAAGAGGGGAGGAAAAAACGGGAAGGAATTTCGGTGGACGCAACTTTGACAGACATCGACAGACGGGGACACGGTTGTCGAACCTTCAGCGTCGAGACGCCAAGGTCGGGATAGGATAAGCTGTCGGTTTTTTTAGCTGGCTCACCGTACTGCCGGCGACACACTTACGAGACGTTGACCTCGCGACCGGCTCTGTAAACACGCTGAATATCTTCATTTGCGTGTTTGTAGGCGGCCAGTGAGCCCGTATGCACGCGGAATAAGTGGGCAGCTGCAACGGCGCGCAGAGCTCGAATCCTATCTGGGTAACCCGGTCCCAGAAACTCGTTCCGCCCTTCCGTGGGCCAGGCCGAGCCGAGCGCGCGGTCAGGAAGCGGACGCGTCGAAATTCTTCCTCCCGGCTTCGAGGCGACGGTTCCGCTCCGCTCCGCGCTGCAACAGGGATTGTAATCGATACGGTGGTTACGTCCGCGAGGATACTCGAGTGTCTTCGATACCCTGCGAGATAATTTTCTTAAGGAACGAGGATGTTGCGGCTAATTTATAGCTCGACGTCGCGACGCGTCCGTGGAACCCTGCTTCCAACTTTTAGAACGATGTCTCGTGTTAAATCGCGAGTGATACAGTTGCGAAAGTCGAAAATACGATTTTTGGAGGTTCTAGAATCGATCGTGGAGTAGGTAGGAGTCCTGTTGGAATTCGGAGTGTTTAATTTGACAGTGAAAATATGATTTATCTCATATGTTTTGTCGGAAGCGAAGGATAGAAAAAAAATGACAGATAATACTCGAGTGTCTTCGATACTCTGCGAAACAATTTTCTTAAGGAACGAGGATGTTGCGGCTAATTTATAGCTCGACGTCGCGACGCGTCCGAGGAACTCTGCTTCCAACTTTCAGAACGATGTCTCGTGTTAAATCGCGAGTGATACATTGCGAAAGTCAAAAATACTATTTTGGGGGGTTCTAGGATCGATCGTGGAGTAGATAGGAGTCCTGTTGGAATTCGGAGTGTTTAATCTGGCAGTGAAAATATGATTTATCTCAGGGACAATCGACTTCACGCGTGTTTTGTCGGAAGCGAAGGATAAAGGACAAATGGCAGATGTGCGACTCGTGTAAGGCTGCTGGTGTCAGAGCCACAGCGAGTGACACGTGGTAAAAGACTGCGACGTTAGGTTGCAGAACATAATGACCTTTTTCTCCATTGCAGTTTACAGTCCTATTCAGGCAGCAAAGCACGTGTTCGCTCTAAGCCTCTTCTGCGTACTTACTTCGTATTACTAGCTTATCGTGCACGCGAGTATTCCCTGCGCTAGCCTTATTAGTAATAAATATGCGTTTATTGTGAAGAAATCTCGACGCGTTTGAGCTTGTACACGCGTCTTAATAGCAAAGGTAGTCCGATCGAGAAGAATCGACGAACAGAGAAGCAGTCGTTGCTCAAGCGAGTACACGTTTACGCGCAATTATTACATATTAACGTCGCGATTAGTACAATTACATATTTCAACAAGTCTTCACAAAACGAGCAACTGCTTTTCCATTGAATTATCAACACGGAAAGAAGGTGTAAGGTGGCATCCTTCGAGGAAGGAACAAGATAGTCCGTTTGAATATCTTGTTAGCGCCGAATCGACGATAAAACACGGGCCGCAAACCATCGACCCAGATACGAGGCGATTTGCCCGATCTATTAGCACGGCAAATCACCGTGGAACAATTATTGCCGTTTCAAAACGACTGGTTCACCTGCTAATACCGGTCTAAGGCTGCCCCGAAGGTTTCGTAAACGATCCCGAACGCCCCCGTTCGAATTCTAAACCGGTACACCGTGTTCTTTCCTCGGGACCTCCCTCCCGCGACCCCGTAAATCCTCGTCAACGGTATCATTACGAACAATTGTTCCACGATACCACAGTCACAATCGACACGGCTACGGTACAAATACTCGGATTTCGTTGTATCGCGCGGAAAATCCTGTCGCCATCGGGCCCGCGCAGCCGATAAGAGACGTAATGCACTTGTTAGACCTAGTAGCGAACCTATTAAATTAGATCGGGCTAGCGATAATGCCGCCAGTGCGAGCCAAATGCCAATATACCCTCGATATGCCGAACCACGCCTCGTTCTTTCAATTAACTTCTCGCAACGGTATTGTATGTTACTCACAGGATCGTTAAACGATACTCTAACGTGTCTCCGCCGACGAGCCGCTTTCCCAATTAGTAGTACAAGACGAACGTGGTCCAAGTTGAGGATTCTTCCCGCTCTTAGAACCGACAGGACTCCCAATGGCGAACCATTGTAAACACGGTCAGCTACGCGACGAGCGATTTCGACCGAACACCTCGAAGGATAACGCGCAACTGAGCCGGAAGGACTTGGACGAAAATTAACGACGAACCTATCGACAGACCACGCCTCCTTCCGGCGACGCTTTGTTTTTGCCGAATTCCTTGCCTCGAGACTCGCGCGATATAAACAAAGGGACGAATAATAATACTCCAGAAAAACGAGCCAAGCGCTTCCCTAAACTCTCGTCCGATGTAAACACAAGGTGATTAAAATCCATTTGCATCATTAACCGAAATAATCCGCACCTGGTAATTGTTACTTATCTATTTTAAATTTATTTACCCTGTAGCTATCTACTAAAATAAATATCTACGTTATAACGTCGTACAAAATGATTTTATTTTAGACTACGTGTAATTTTTGGATTAAATATAAACAAGAGTTTGTTTCTTACGTTTAATTTCAATCTAAGACGTGAAAGAGTTTCTTTAGAGTGACGATACAAATGGGTTAACAGACCAAATGTCGAGCGCGCTTTCGATCGAAGAAAACATCGGCTACCTGGCCTAAATATAATATAAACGAGATCGAACGCAGCTCGATAACGCGTGATCCTAACTTACAGACTCGTTCTCGAGGCAGATACGATATCGGTATTGGAACACGAGGGAAAGATAACCACGGAGGTCTGGATCGGTGTCACGCGAGCCGTCCATGCACTTTCTCTGGTCCGATCGGCGAGCACAGAGGGAAGTCTGGATTCCGACAAACGGAGAACGTGAACTTTCGAATGCGTAGGTTACTCCTGCGTCACCTTTCGCGATCGTTAACTCGAATGTCGCGTAGTCGAGAGTCCGCCTTCGCTCCTTCTTTAAACACCAGACACCCCCGTAGTCTCTAATTCCTCGCGCGAGTTACAAATCTGTTAACTCGCGTCTAATCTTAAGATCAAGACCTTAGCCACCCTTGCCCTTAGGTATAGCGATTCGTAAATAAACGCGAGATGATTTGAACTTTAGATAAGACGGCGATTTCATTGACGCGTCGACAAAGAACGATCAACGATAAGAAATTCATCGATGAACGGACGTATGATAGTAAAGCAGAAATCGCTCCTGAAGTATAGCGATGTGTAAATAAACTCGAGATGATTTGGACTTTGGATAAAGCAACGATTTCATTGCCACGTTGACAAAGAACGATTAACGATAAGAAATTCATCGATGAACGGACGTAAGAGAGTAAAGGAGAAATCGTCACTGAAGTACAGCGATTCGTAAATAAACTCGAGATGATTTGGACTTTGGATAAAGCGACGATTTCATTGCCTCGTCGACAAATAACGATCAACGACAAAAAATCCATCGATAAAGATGGTTCGAGAGACGTGAGAGAGTAAAGCAGAAATCGTCACCGTGTCTAGGATTTACCTGTCACCCAACGCGATCGGCTTTCCTCGCTAAAATCGCATTCGCGATACGAAATCGAAAACTGTGTCACAGTTTAGAAAGTCCGAGCGTAACGCGGGCGCCTCTTCTACCCTTTCCTCTTCGAAGGAACGAGTCGCGGTGAAAAGGGAACAGCGTGACTAACTCGCCGACCGGGAATCCTCGCCGCGGAGAAAGTTCGCGTTTGCTAATTAAATATTTCATACGCGTTGTAATTATTGGCTCGTTTAAGAATCGCTCGTTACGCAAAACACCGGGCAACTATTTCAGTCGAGGACCAGCCAGAGGATCTAGAAGAGGACGCGTATCTCTGAAGATCGATCGGACGGATAACCCGTTCGCGAGATTGCTCGATATCGCGCGTAACGAGGTGTACGACTGCTCGCGCGGGGAAGAAAGTTAAATAAGCTCGGTTTATTTAAAGGAGTAAAATAGACGAAATAGACGAGAGGAGAACCGGTGAAAGATCGGCATATCCGATGCTTCGTTCCTGACTTATGGCTGGTAAAATTGTTCTTGTTTTATTCACGGGCAACGGAAAAGGAGGACCGGGCACGTACACGCGATGACTGAGAAGGACAGTCGTAAAACGAATAATCGGGGATGCGAGGAGGAGGAAGGCGAGCTAGAGAAGAAGGGACGGAGATGAGGGCAAGCAGAAATTATTTGACAGCCGGGTTCCCGGCCAACTAATCTAAATAAAATAAATGGTGGTGAAAAAGCATGCGAAGGGTGTTCCTCTAAGCTGCTCCGTTGCACGTCTTCATCGGTTCCGTTCGTGCTGATTTTTGTTCTTCTTGCGACTCTTCGTCCCGCCTATTAAACGCAACCGTAGAAGCACTCACGGCTCGGTTTCCATCCTCGTAAAGTGGTATCGCTGATATTAAAGGATAGCAGATACTCATCGGGGCATAAAGTAGCGAGTCTTTATAAGGCACACGGTTCTAGAAAAGAAACAAACCCGGCTGCGAATGGAAACGCGAGAGCGAGATCAACGATTTTCGCGAAAGTCTGCCCGATTTTCAGAACTCGAGCGACTCGCTCGAGAATGTTAATTATATCGCGAATGAGAGAAATCTAGAAGGAACACGGCAACCTCGTGTTCCTTCGCGACAAAACGACAAAGAAGTCGCAAGAAAAACGAAACGACGATACCAATTAACATAAACGGATTAAGTCAAAGAAACAATCCGTTCAGTTCGGATAGTAACGATCTAATTTGCATTCTCGAAAATAAAAAGCGATCTTACAGAGAATTCCACTTAAATGTAATCGTTTAAATACTTGAAAAAATATTCCACTTAAAATCAGGACTTGTACGTAGTTCTTGGAAGCTCGAGGAAGACGTTTAGGAGACTAGTTTCGGATAGAACACCCTGTACAGCGATATATCAGCCGAGCGAACGAGAGGAAGATATTTTCTGCGTAAAATGGAAGTGGCTGCAGCTCGTCGCCCCCGTTTCGAACGCGATTCCCAGGGTTCTAATACAGAGCCGGGGGCGAGAAGATGATGCAAGTCTATTAGCCGAATTTATAGAGGGCTTCGAGGAATCGAGGCTCAATTTCGAGCGTTCTCCCGCAGCGTAGGACGCGGCGGAGACTCTCGGCGCGGTCTCCGGGGAGGGCAGGACGCAGGGGTGAGCAGAAACTGGTGGTTGGAAGAAGAGAGGAAGCGGAGGAGCCACGGGTATAGGAGAAAAGGAAGGCCGGTGGTTCTAGGAACCGTCGTGCTCGCGCATCTTCATTATCCTCGTCCAGGGCCTAAGGGCATCCGTGTATACAACGGTAGAACCGTGCTTGGACTCGATCAATTAGCGTACAGACTTCGTGATCCGAAAGCGCAAAAACGAGCAAAAGAAGATCCACGTACCGATGCACTTTCCGCTTATGAAAGTAGCCTACGCCGCGCCAGGCCTTTCCCCCTCGTTTCGCTAACGAACCCGTGTCGCGGTACATTGCGAAACGGTTTCCTAACTTCCAATAAATTTCGAGCCGAACATCTAGCGGTACCGGCTTTGATTTATACCCGCATCACGCTCCATGGCCTGAGAAACTCCGCCGACTTGGAAATTTCTCGCGAATTTATTGTCCGCGATTTTTGTCACCGCCGCGAGCGTAACAATGCCGATTTCAAGGTACCCCGAGGTGGAAAATTTCGTGAAATCCTATCGGCTCTTATCGAGCGTGTAAATCAATCGTGTAAACCAGCGTCGTTTATGTCCAGTTTTTCGGCGAATGATAGTTCGAAAGATAAAATTAAGATCGCGACAAAAACTTTCGCCACAGGCGTTTTCGAATGGAGAAACTTACTTTCCGTTTCTTTCATTGACGAAGTTACATTGACTGGTTACGGAAGCGGCAGTTTTTACAATGACCGTCGCGCCGCGATTGTGCCCGCGTCATCGCGTAATCATCGCGGTAAAAAGAATCAAAACATCGGCTATTTTTACACGACGGCCGTAAAAAGCGAGCGCAATTACAGCGATACGACACGCGAGAGGATAATTATCCGCGCGACGATGAAACAACGAGCACGCACCGCTTCGTCTAGTCTACTGGCTAAGTGAAATGAGTCACGAATTCGTCTGCTCCGTGAAAACGCGCCGCGTAATCGACGGTTTACACGGCACTGACCGTAATACGAAGTGCACGCGGCGGGGTGACAGGAATCTGTCACAAAGAACGTCCTCGTGCCACATATGCCGCGGAGAAAATATATTTTCGTTCGAGATGATTAGACGCCGTGGAAGATCTTCGAGTAACGAGATAAATCTCCGTGTCTTCGTAGAAGTCACAGACCAGAACATTGCATTTTATACCCTATCATCGAATGTAATACCTGTCATTTTCTGGAACAGTTACAGGGAAATAAAAATATTCTGTATGACGTATGATAAAAATTAAAATTCGCTCTGAACATTGTAATCAGCGTCCGTCAATGCTTCCTACATCGACATAGTTTTCGCAGTCGTATCCGAGATCGTAATCTCTGGTAACCAGTGCGATACAATTTCGATACATCCGAGACAATCGGCGTAACAATCGCTTCCATCGAAGCTATGAATAATTATCGACAGACACACTCCGGTAACCATTATGTTCGCTAACGCTGCACACGCGTGAAACGCCCTTTTCCACCCATTCTGTTCGACTTTAAATCAATCGACTGGTCGCGTTTCAGCTTTGGCAAGATCCCGTCGCGGTGAGATATCGATACGGACCACGTGGGCGTGTTAACGGCATGGTCGCACGGTAATGGAACCGTTCAAAGTCAATTGGCCGTTTCTGCAAACAGGTAGACGGAGTTCTTATTACCGGCACGTGTGCACGCCAGACAAGCGCGATCAGTGGACAGCGTTTAACGCTGCATTGGATCACAAACGGTTTCATAACCGTGACCGCCTCACGGCAAAGCGGCTGGTGACTTCGACGCCGGCGTAAGCGCGACTTTCTCGCGATAGTCCAGCTTGGTCGCATGTTCTCCGCGTTAGAACCTTCGATTCAGCAGAGTTTACAGCGATCTGTCATCGTCCACGTGGTATTCACTTGCGACGACAGTAACGTGACGATAACGCAAGCTTTTCGTTCGAAATTTCAAGAAATGTCACGACAAGAGATTATCCGTGAATGACGCGGTTATTGAAACACGAATAGCACGGTCGCAACCTATCCTATCGTGCCGGTGTATAAATTAAAGCTCCGGCTCGATCCCTTCGAATGACAGTTCGGGAACGTGTAATTACGAATCGATAAAGTCGATCACTGGGATTGGCTCGGAACTACTCGAAGCCGGCTTTCAATCGTCGACTATGCAAACGCTGTAATTAGGAGTTTGAGAATACGAGTGGTCGGAATGGTCGCAGTCGGCGATTAGCGGCAATAAGAAACGTCCATCGAGAGAACTAACTCGCTTTAACCCCTTCGACTTCGATACCGTGCGAGATTCGTGGTAAAAAACGCGAGTTTCACGGATGAGAGACGTGGTTCAGAGCCAAACAACGCGGTTAAATAAACGGCGAGCCAAGGGGTGAACTCGTGTTTAGAACGAGACGCGAACTTGCGATTTCGAGTGATAGGGGATCTCGAGAAATTAAATTCATGGAAGATACGATTACGGCATTCGTATCGCGAAATTTATTCGGTGTTAATGACCGTTGAACGGCTTCACGGGCCGTGAGTTTAACGCGGCGAAAGCGAAAAGTTGGCTGAAAACTGCGAAGACAAGAAAATCATCGTTTTCTCTGTTCTGCCTGAAGATAACGGGGTATACGGTGTTTAGTTGCACGAGTTACTTCGCCGGGTAACGATATAATTATCGTGGACAACTAAGAGAAACTGGACCTTAAAAGTACAGCCTAGTTTATGATCCTGAAATTGCAAGCCGCGAGGAAAGTACTTTCGTTAGCATCGTCTTTACGCTCGCTGATTTCAGTTATGAACACGAGGGACCAACGTGAAAGAGACGGCAAGAAGCTAACCGTACTTTGTGCCAGGAGAAAACGACGCCGGCGTCGCTCGGGGAAGAAAGAGGAATTTCTATTTTCTAGTTGATACACCGTGACAGTCGGGATGAAGACGTAAACCCGCGGAACACACCCCGCGCTTGCGTAATCACGAACAAAACGAATTACAACTCGCAATAGCTCGCCAGCAGATAACCCCGGTTACGTAACCTTTTCGCTCCGAGTTCCGAGGTATTTTTGTAATTATTACGCAACCCCTATTATCCTTACGAATTTCAATTACCCCGCATCGCGTTACGTCTAGCCGGTACTAGCAAGTATAGTATATCTTTTCTCTACTTTCCAACTGGAGCCAAGTTTCAGCCGGTCAAAGGAAGAAGAATCACGCGAAGTAAATTAAACGA
Source organism: Euglossa dilemma (assembly GCA_002201625.1). Taxonomy (NCBI): domain Eukaryota; kingdom Metazoa; phylum Arthropoda; class Insecta; order Hymenoptera; family Apidae; genus Euglossa; species Euglossa dilemma. Next base: position 1,412,386 of record NIJG01000013.1, on the reverse strand, counting down.
AACGAAAGAGACGCCATATATATACCATACCTTCGATTCACCCTGGTCTCTCTTATTCAGAGTCTCGAAAAGTTAGTATTTTACACACCACAGTATGTAACTATTGAGATCAAAACGGTACGAGGAAGGTAAATAAGCGCGAAAGCTCGAACGAAAAATAAGAAATAATTCGAGCAAGGGAAAGATCTTCGTCACCCACGATCCAACACCACCGCGAGATTTTGGGAAACAATGCGAGATCGAGGATCAATCCGAGCTCTCGACTCCGATTTCCCACGAATCCTTAGTTTCTGCGCGTTTTCGAGCGGTGTTTTTTCCTACGAGCCGGCGAGATGAGCCAGCCCGAGCGGTGGTGCACGCGCGCATGCACATCGGCGCGCATATTCGCGGTGCATCGGTGCATACATGCGTGTCGGAGGAGCAGGAACGCGCGGCGGCGGTGTAACAGCGGGTCTGTAGGTGGCTTAGTGATCTCATGTTTCATATTTATACTCTCATCTGCATATTACGAGCGGGGTGTGCCTAGGTGGCTGCTGCCCGCTCTCGCATGCACTGACAGCTGGAATGCGCTGGATTAGATTGCCCACAGCGTTTCTCTTATAACCTGCCATGAATACGGTGTTCCTTGCTCCATGTGACAGCCATCCTTCAAGGGGGGAAACCGTTTTCTCGGCTGACGGCCTCGATGATAAATCTATTTCGCCCGCTCGTTGCTAAATTCCCCTAGATACCGGCCGCTGAGCCAACCAGAGCTAACGAGATTTCGCGATACAGCTGAGAAATAACCTCGGCCCGAGTTGTTATCTCGAATTCTAACGCGAGGAATTTCGTTCGATTAAACCATCCAGCCCTAAACCCCGTCTGTTTCTCCTTCGTCCGGAGAAGCACCGGCATTCTAGGTCACGCGAGAACGATTTTATTAACTATGATCGATGAAAAATGGCGAGCCGAGCATCGCCTTCGCCATTTATTACCCGTAGCATTGCGTTACGCGAATAACGATTAACCTGTTTTCCACAATTAACGGAACCGTGTCGGGTTTTCAATTAACGGTTGCTACAAGGGTAAGATTCAATCGTCACGCAACCGGATAGACTTCGCGGCCTTAAAGGGAATACAATGTCGAGAGAGGAACGGGGAGAGAGCGAGAGATATCTCGCCGCGGTGTCTATGCTTGTTTCCCGAATGAACGCGTATCGCGTGCAATTACATCGCAATTTGTCGCCACGATATTACCGCATTTTCGCTCCGCGACTCTCGTCGCCTTGGATTTCAATGCCGATCTAGGCAACGGATATCCGCGCGTATCTTAGATTCTCGCGATCGGCCAAAATCGACTATTCGAACCCCAGGATTGCGCGTAGGTTCTCGGCGAATCAGCCGGGCGCGTAATTTTTGAATCGGACGACCGCGTTATCGTGTAAACGATCGAGAGCTATGGAAAAATCAGCCGACCGACACGTTGAAACGCAAGATAGAAAACGAAGACGACCGAATTCGTATCGCGGGCAGATCCAATTTCTGGACGCGAGAAACGATTGCATCTAGACGAATCATAAGAATATTATGGTCCGCGAGCAACCGGTGCATAGACCACAAGGATTTTTCTCTCGGACTCGTTGAACCGGAGTGAAATGTTACCTCTCCCTCGGTCGCTCCTCTCGCTTAACCGCGGTGTAATGTTACCGCGTAAAGGTGCACTCCATAAAGTCCCATAAAAGTGGCCGCAACTAGCCTTTCGGAGCGCTGGCGTGCTCGGAAAATATGGATTTTTATCCGCCGCAGCGACGTAACGCGTGCAGGAATTTTAAATACGGGCTGCCGCGCATACCGGCGATAAATTCGCCGACCGGGAACCTACGATATCGGGGATTACGCGCGCGAGGAAGAGTAAAAATTCCGTATTCTCCCCGTTTTTGCGTTCCTCCTCGCGACATTTTCAACGCGCGGGTCCGATCTTTACGATCGCCACGGCGAAATCGCGGATAGACGGTTAAACAAACGTTTCGAATCGAGGCGAGCGTGTCGCGGAGATTGCTCGGCTCGTTAACGATTCGTCGGGTAAGAAGCGTACGCCGCGGTCGATTAAATCTAAATATGTAGGTTTGTGGATGGAGAAAAAAGCACGATTCATAGCGGTGTTTAATCCCGTCGATATCGGCCGCAATTAACTTCGAATTACAATATCACCGCTATGAACGATAATGTCGAGAAGTAATCATAGCATTCGAAGATATCGACGTGAAATCGAGCCGTGGTTAATTAAGAGACGTTCGATTTAATGTCTTAAGATCGACTGGATTACCGGAGAGGAGAGAGAAAAGGGAGAAAAAAGAAAGGGAAAGAGCGAAATTCAGAGGAAAGTAGAGGAATATCTCGAACGACGAGCAGGATTACCTGTTCGGAATCCGCCGAGATGACCGTCCTTTTCCTTTCTCTCGTTGGTTGCCGACAGAAATTTCTCTTTCATTATTTCCAAAACGACTGTAATTACGCGGAGATATCCCCGGAGGCGAGAAAAATTCCAGGCTAAAGCGGGATTCTGATTGTCATCTCGTAGATTGAGCCTTAATACGTGCCTGTTCAACCGACTCCCAAAGGTGAATGCACCGATCGCGGAGTGCAAGAGGAGAGCAGCTGCGAAGAAAATCGCGCAGCTGTTTACCGAGGGTTCTCGACGAGAAACCAGAAAAGGACGAAAGGAAGCGCCGAAAATCCTGCACGCGCGATCCTAGAAAATAATTTCTACTTCGATCGAGCGGAACGATATTTATTTCCGATCCCGTCTCGCTCGAAGCGTGGCTAAATTTGATTTACGCACCTGACATTCCAGTTCTCCAGGCAAGTGCTATTTAATTATCGGAAAATCGGACGCCAACGAAGATAGTATCGAAGATGGTATAGAACCGACGTTAGACGAAGAAGAAACAACGGTTGAGAAAATCCGCTTAATGGCCAGCTCGTTTCCAGTTAAAAGCAGGAAGTATTCCTTGCAGTAGGGATAAGAGGAGAGAACGTTATACGGGATAGTAACGAGAGCTAAAAAGCCGCAAGAGGAAGGAGTCCATTCTTTGCTCATCGAACGAACCGAATTAATTGCACCGAGCTAATGAACCAACTTCTCTCGGGCAAAACAATCCACCTCCCGTTCGATGAACCCTCCGGTCGTTACAGGGATGATCGGCCGGTTAATTGTTCGAAATTAACAAGCCGATTCGATCGACTCTTTCGCCATCCACCGCGATGAAAGTCTATCGCAGTGTCTCGCGTTTCGGATGAACCACTTTGCGTCGTCCTCGCTTCCTTTCTAATCATCTCCGACACGATCTACATTTAACAGAGATCGCACGGTTCCGCTCCATTTCGAAGCTGGATACTGTGTCGTCCACTTTTTCGTTCGAGAGAAACGAACTTCCAGGATGAGGAATATTCGATATACTTTCCAAATAAGCATTCCATTCCTAGGTTTCGTCGCGGTGCTTTCTACGCTTGATGAGAAAGGAATCTCAGAGAATTCATTTTTATAATACTTTCGCATACCGTGTAAGATAATGGATCTTCGTTGAACTTTAGCCGCGTTTTGCCGCTTATCAACGAATCCTAGGTCCCACTTGTTGACTAGAATAGACACGAGTCATCGGACTATCTAGCTCAGAAACACGAAACGGAGGAACGGGTCCGGGAGATGCTATCGACGCGACAGAGAACAAAGAGCTTGGAGAACGGAAGGAAGGAGAGATCCGAGGAAGGGGAAACGAGGATGAAAACGGAGAGAGACGGAGCAGAGAGCAAAGGTGTTCTTACCGGGCGAAGCATGCAAGTGTCCTACGGTGGAACTAATGGCGGTGCCATTAATATAACTTTGCCTTAGCTTAGATGCAACCGCGGTTTGTGTACATACGCGTTTCGTAGCGGCTAGGAGTGATGCATGGCACGCCGCGATTCACGGTCCTCTTAAACGTCACAATGCGACCCGCAGGATGGGAACATTAATCCTTTCGCCGACTTTAGCGTTTCGTCCGCGCGTTCTCGCAACCCCTCGAGTAGCTTAGACTCTCGGTGTACTTAGTCGCGGAATAAGCAGTGCTGCTGCCGGGGTACAAGCCTCGCGCATAAGAGGATAAGGGGAGTTTCGTTACTCGTTAACGTTCAACCGCGTCACGAACATCCGGAGGGCCTCGATTATTCACCATGGGATCCTTATTATCCCGGTAATCCTCGCGCGTCGCGCTCGCGATAGGCTCCGACTTTTTTCCCCGTTTATCGCCTTCCTTCCGAGCGCCGATTCCGTCCTTCGATTTTATCGCGTTTCAACTTATCGCGAGACGCGGCCAGAGTAACAGCGAATTGGAGCGAGGAAGGAAGAAAACGCGGAGTCGGCTGCGAATTCGGTGATACGCTTTCTTCAGGCATTTCCGTTCCTACCTAGACCAGAAACGTTAATCGAAATCGGGCCTCGTCGTTGTTTCCCGCTTCTCTCTTTTCAATCTGTTTGAAATCTCGATGGATATCTGACGGCGGGAATGAATTCAAGCTCGTGGAGTAGAATCAGATACGTTGCTAAGATAGAACTTTCGACGAGACATTTAGCCGCGAATCGAGCATGAAATCCCGCCGTTTACATATTCCCCTGTCCGACTGTGTCCACTTTGGCTAACTAATCGCCCGTCTCGAGGACTCGGGCGACGGAACAACAGGTAGCACCGTGGGTTTTGGCAAACCGAAAAAGCAAAAAGGAGCGGTGGCCGGCTCCTGACACGGTAGAGATTTCATTTTCGGCCCGGTCGACGTTAAAACCCTGTAGTAACGTGTCGCTACCAGTCTACCGTTTTGAAATTCACCGGGTCCCGTTCGGCTTCTACGATTTCGTGGCGTCGTGATCGGAGTTTAACGTCCGCGCGAATTCGTTTCGGCCCGTCTCACTCGCGGGCTAAGCAACGTCCCGAACACGCGACTGAATACGTTAGAGGAGGGTAGGAGAAAAATAGAAGAGAAGGAAATGCCTCGTCGAGACGAAAGTGTCCCGAATTATAATACCAAATGGTCGAGACGAAAACGGCCACTGCAGCCTGCCCGATCGCGTCTTCGGATCACGTTCCCGATTGACAATTTCGCGCAACAAGAGCGGCACGCGGGGAGGAATAATCGCGGCAAGTTCATTCCTAGAATAACATCGAAGATCGTTTATTGTAAACGGAACAGCGTGTCCGAGGGGAGGCAGCTATTACAAGAGAGGAGTCGCTGCAGGCACAGCAGATATCTGCTGCATACCTTACCTAGGACGATCGAGTTCATTGTTGGACCTAACCTTCGATAAAGCCTTTGTCCCTGTCCTCTTCTTTTTCTCCGTTCCGTTCGAAGCCATTGTTCCGAGTCAGCGTAATTAGTGGACCTTGAGGGATAATCTCTTCGTTCAACGACTCGTGTCTTAACGGGAGACACGATCCTTCATTCGTGACTTTTAAACAGTTTGACGAGGCAGATAAGCCTGCGTTGGATGAATGCGATCCTATCCCCCTCCGGCTATCTCCCGACCTGGCGTAATTTTAACTTCTTGCCGCAGAGACGCGAGATGCGAATCGGCGAGTAATAAATATGGAAATGCGTCTGCCGGCCCGACGCTTTGAGCAGCGAGTACGAATAACTACTTAATAAACTCGATTACTAACAGTATTTACCAGCGAGGAGGAGAACCTGTTTCTCTGAATGCGCAAGACCGATCAACCGGCCACGTTNAAATACGCCTTCAAAAACCCTGCCGGCCACTTTATTATATAGAACGAGATTCTCGGTTGCCTCGTTCCCAGTCTTGCTCCGCGGTTCTCTTTCCGCTCGCGGATTTGTCGAAAATGCCGCAACGCGAACAGCCTTGACCGAAATCTTACGGAACACGCCCGAGGTCGCTTAGAATCAGTCGCGAAAAGAATAGACGAACTTGATAATCAGCTTTCTACGATATAGAAAAGGGAAGTTGGTCGAAATTTATTCGACATCTCCGGAAAGTCGCAGGAAATATCGTGAAATTGATCGCTATCTTTCTCAGTGGTTATTAATTCTGGAATTAAATAGGAACGAGGGTCTCGTTACCGGAACTGTACTGAAAGAGATAAAAGAAATTCGTCCATTATTGTCCTCTTGTAGAAAATGCAGGAAACCATAATGCACGAGGTTCGCGGAATGCGACGCTCGGGTCCCGGAGGTCTCTGAATGTCCCGCATAAGAGGGTCCTAAATTTAACGATCAATGCTCGCTTATTTTATTCCATCTTTTATCCGACGGCGAATCTCGTCGCAAACGATCGTCTAATTACGTTCTATTTCGTTCGGCCGGATCGAAAAGTAGCCCGGCTTTGTATCCCGCTTTTGGATGAAAATAATCTATCCGCGGATCTACGGCACGGTCCCACGATTTCTACATCGTCCGCCGCGTTCATTAGGACCGGAGATCCTCGCCACGAGCACGGTGCCATGAGAAAATAAAACGAGATAACGAGGAAAACGGAAAGCAGATAATAGGGAGTCGAAAGAACGTGGAAGGCTCTCGAAGGGGAAGCGGTCCTCGAGGAAGATAACGCGAAACCGTGCCGCAGCCATTGCGTTATCGGGGACAATCGAACATCCTTTACCGGCGAAAATATCCTCTAAAGTTTATCTCCGTCGATCACGCGGATTCTTGCGAAGAATCGTCCATATTTCTCTTCCCTCTCGACAAAGAAGTATACTCTATAAACTTCGTTCGATTACCAACGAAATCCGGGATTGCCTTTTCGATCTTTCCACGGTGGAATTCGTAGAAACCAGGCTATTTGCGAATACTCGATATATCACGATCCATTTGTACGCGTTTACGCGTTAATTTCATCCTCCGAAGAACCGTGATGCACGTTCACGATACGATCTATGGTCTCGAGAGAGTCTTCCTCCTTTTCGAGACGAAAATTGATCGAGGAGGAATTATCCTGTCGTACGTGATATATCGCGGAAAGGCGAGACTCGTGGTTTTGTGCGAGGAAGAAGAGAATTTCGTTGCTTTTTGCCGCAACATCTGCCCCGAGTTTTTACCATCGGCAGCGTATCCACGGATTCGTGTACGCGTAATAACACCCACAATCGTGCATCACCGATTCGCATCTCCATAATAATCCGTTTCGTGGAAGTTGAACGGCTCGTTCACCATGGATCCCGTGCCCGCAGCCTTCGGGAGGAACGATCCATTCCAATTTGCCGATTTGCCGAACACGCGTCTGACATCACGTGTTCCGAGTCATCACGCGAATAATCGAGCAAATTGCCGAGACTCCGTTCCCTCTAATATTCGTAAAGCAACGCTGCGTCTTCTCATTCCGCCGAGCGTTTCTCGATAAGAGCATTACCTCGAAAGCGCAATTTATTAAGGCACGAAAAGGGAATATCTAAAAATTCGAAAGACACGCGTCCGCTATCGCGTGCTTCCAGTCATTATGTAAATAACGAAACCGATTGCCCGAGTTTCTCTCTCTCTGACATACCTGCGCCAAAGCGGAGACGATATTCTCTAAATTTGCGAAACGGTTCCTGATGAAAACGTTGCGTTGAAACATGGAAACGCGTTTGATAACGAGTACCCCGAGACGCGCGAATATTCGAGCAAATTCCCTCTCTCTCCCTCTTTAATATTCTTGCGAAACTTTGGAAAGGTTCACGAATGATACAATGTCACCGGAACACGTAATATTTTCGAAAGAAGGATTTACGAAAATGGGAGAAGCTGTTCGAAAACTTTGTTTCATGAAAAAAGAGGGTATTTAACTCGAAACCACTTTGTTCGCGCTTTAATCGCGGAGAACTTGGGTGAACTTCTTATAAATACTTGGTCGGACGAACGTGTTGGCCGTGATAAAGGGAAGATGGACTTTCGGCCGGGCTGAAAGGGAACACTCTCGATATCATGACCTTTTTCCATCCCCGAAGAACAATGGCTGCCACGCAGAAACGCATCGTCGATCATTAATCAATGCCCCGCGAAAACGCTCGGGCCTATTGTTCGGCTGCGCACAAATGAACTCGTTGCCACGGAAGAAAGGAACAGGACGCCGCGAAAAAACTATCAGGTAGTCTGAACAAACCTTGACTGATTTCGACGCGGCGATCATCGAAAGCTCGCATAACGACGTTTCAATGGGATTTATTACGGTCATCGATCAGTACACGTCGATCGATATAAATGAACGCCGATTAAAATTCCTGCTTGCTTTGTTAACGATTCTGTACACTCTCAGAGGGTGCATCGGAATCCACGGATGAAACGAGATGCGCAGAATTTCAGAGACGAACGACAACGTAGACGAGGAGCGATTTCGTTGAAAAATCATTTTTATTTTGATATTTAATTAAACATTCGCCTGAGAGACCGCCTGCGAGGTTATCGGAAAGACGGAAATGCGACGAAAACCGTGATAAATATCTCGGGTGCGTTTTCAAGCATCAAGGAAGAGATAAATTCGTGTATATATAAGTATAAACGATGGGCCAAGGTGGAGAGCTGTTACAACGAGGAATACAAATCGCGTCGGTCAACGGTGATCCGGGTGTCCACGAAACGGCCAGAGAGAATACATATTCATCTCGGTGGTACTTAACGTTGTCACGCACCTCAACGGGCTGATATATTATAATGAACCTACGCGGACGCGCGTGGAAACGCGTCCTGATCCAAAGCGAACGCGATTTCGCTCCTACCGCCGCGGTGAATTATGTTCGAGGCTGTACAATGCGATCTGCCACAGGTTAAAATACTTTCCTCGCGTGAAAGAGATTTAACGGGCCGTAAACCCGACATTGCGAATTTAATATACTTCCAAGGAAAAATAGTCGAAAGTGAAATTTACGCTTTCGAAAGATCAGGAAAACCTCGGTCTCTCCGACGAAAATTCTTTCTCGATTTTGTCATGACAATTTACAGCCGATAAAAGGAACACTCTGCGTATGATATATCGTACCGTGGCGTAAATCAAAATTTCGATTTATCGCGAAACACGGAGCGAGTAGGCCGGTGCTCGGTTTACCAATCGAGTATACCTATTCGCCTTGAAAGCATACGCGAGCTTGCGCAATGATCGCACCGATGCAGGCCGTTCTATAACCGTTCCATTGTGCGGCAAAGGTTACTATCCAGTTTACGTTAATGGGACCGCCGCCGTTATGAATACCTTCGTCCCACGCCTTCCCGTCCAGTGCATCCCCGAGACGATCGACCCAGATACGAATCGATCGGTTAATTGGAACGGCGATTGAAACGTTTCCGAATCGCTAATTGCCGTTTATGAGGCGAGACCTGGTCGATCTGCGATCGGAGGAAGAGGCACGATCGAATCTCCGGTGATCTGACACGGGCTCGATCTTGTTGCCGGAATACGGTGAACGGAAGATCGCTTCGCGGGAACCGCGTGGATCCTTGGGAGCTAATGATATAATCGAAGGTGACTTCTCGGCAACCGGTCGCGAACTCCCCACCGAGATCATAATTACCGGCGGGATTGCGTCGAAACGGATATATCCTTTGGAATTTTACGGCCAGCATAAAACGCGATTGCGAAGCCTTTAAAAATGGTAGAACTTTCGCGGATTTTTCTTGCGCGAGAGAACCAGAGGCTTGGAATTATCGCTTTATCGGCGCAGAGATTTCCCAGAAAATTCGCAGACGGATCGAGCCATCTCAGCGTGAAGCTTCGCAACCCGCGACGATGCTATCGATCGGCCACGATATCCTCGATCGCGTTATCTCGCGAACTTCGTCCCTTCTGCGTCTCTCCTCGCCGATGATACTCGTTAATCCCGGTATCGATCGATAAATCTGCCGAGACACGCGGATCGTTTGTACGCCGGAGAGATTACCATGGAAACGGCATGAGATCATCGGGTTTAATTAGCAAGCCTGGCACGTAACGCGTCACGTTTTTCCCGGGAAATCGGCGAACGCGCGTTAAGCCCGATTTGCAATGCTGATGGCCTCTCCCTGCGACCACGTGACTCTTTCTGCGGCCGCCCTTTTTCCACCGCGAGCTAGCCAGGGGTTCGCGCCTCCTGCGGATCAGGATGCCCGTCGCGGACAGGATCTCGCGTTCGACCATCGATCATCCCGATTATGAAACCGCCGCCCCTCCACCATCCCCTGCTTTCCCATCCGATCGGCTATCGTTAAACAGCCCGCGGTAACGTCACCGGCTCCTAGCCTCGCGATAGTGATAAACGTTGCATCCGTGTACCGTGTACTTACCGGCAGACCAGTCTAAAGCCGCGTACTCACCGCGATGAATACCCGCAAACGAGCTGGATTTTTCTCCAAATTCGATGGTATTAGCCGGCCTTCGCCAACAGCATCCGTCGAAACCGTCATTAAGTCGGATTCATAGGTTTCATGCGCGAATATCAGCCGGAATATCGAATGTCCGCGGCGTAGAACGGAGCTACACGTTCGCGACAAAATGGCGTTGCCACGCCGGGCGGCCGGTTTCCGAAAGCGTAACAATGGCCACCGCCAGCAGTCGGAAGTAACGCGAATCTTGGGCCAAGTGGACGATCGGCAGACTCGCGTGAATACGAGGCTTAACGCGAGCTTACGCAAACAGGCTGGAGCTTACTCGCGGCATTAAGCGTCACAAATCAAATAACATATCATCCCGCTGCTCTTCCGCATAGTCACGCCGCCGCCGCGATGCACATTCTCGATTCCCCGTCTGCATTCTTCAGCCAGGCCGAGGTGGGGGTTGGGGAGCATTGGTCGCGACAAAGTATAACGACTACGAAATGATTTATCGACAGTACGACCGTCGACCTGCTCGGTTCCTCGACGAGAAACAAGCACGAGCCAAGGGACGGCCGATGGGGTCGGTTTGTACTGCATTGTCGCTTGTTTGTTGGGGAAACGAGAGGGATGGAAGAGCAGCTTGGGAACGGACCACACGTAAATAATCCGTGGACAGGTAAGAATGTCTCTCGCTGGTCGAAGAGAGACTCGAGTGAGACTAGAAAAATCGGAAAATCGCAAGACGAACGCGATGAAAATTGGCGAGGAACGAAGTGGAAGGAATAGAGGACCGGTCATTGCTCGAGGAAAATTTATCTCGAGCCCGGCTACCAGGTGGTTGCAACCTGTTCGATCCTTTCCATTCATCGGAATTCGAGGCGCGTGTCCGAATGAAATTCTCGGGCTACCGCATTTATCAACCGCGATATCGATTCTCGATGCATGGACGAGGTAAAGCATCCGCGAAACGAATCCTTAAGCCGATCCTGTTTTCGATCGATCTTAGATTCGCATACTCGGCGAACAACACCGCAGGCTCGCGTGCGTAACCTGTGTGCTCCTCGAAAATAAATCATTACCGGCCGTGGGAAAGATTTGCGACCGGCTCTCGACAGAATTCGAGAGTGGGCGCGATGTTTCTCATCTGGCAAACGAAGTCCCTCGATAATCTAGTCCTGGCCGGGCATAATTCATCCTACGTTTCGTTCCTTATCCGCGCATCTCGGCTGTTTATATAATTTTTCTCGAAATCTTCTGCGTCTCGGCTCGTTGTTAAGCGCACGCTGTTACCTGTTTCCCTGTTCAAACGCGATCGAGGCGAGTTCCGAACGAAATTCATCCTACGTCCGATATCTTAGCGGCGTATCTGAGCCGTTTATGTAACTTTTTTCGAAATCTTTATGTCTCGACTCGTCGTTAAGCGCACACGAGCTGGGCTTTATCTTTTTCTTCGGTTCAAACGCAATCGAGACGAGTACCGCGCAACCTCGGACAGCGAGATGGTCAACGGTACCGAAACGTGTTAAACATTTCTTTGAAATTACACGTTGGATCGCGATAAAAAGTACGACAGGCGGAGGAAGAACGGAAAATCGTGCCGGCTACGTGTAAAGCTACCTGACGCAGGTGATTCACGGCCACTCGAGAGCTAATTTAGATCAGCGGATCGATAGGTTGCTCACTCGAGGTGGACCTCACGTGCACGTTACACTGCTTTCGCTTTTTCCAAACGGATCGCTGCGCGAGATAATACGTTTGCTCGGGGAGGAAGAGGTCGAGCTATTTGGAGCAGGTAAATCGTTCTCCGACTATGAAATCCACGTCGTACGAAACCTCGGTCCGTGACGATGAACGACGCGCGGGTAAAAACGGGAACGGACTCGGAGAGGATTAATTAAATCGCAGGTCAGACGCGATGACTTCATAAAGGCCTCATCGACCGTCTTAATTTACCATCTGTCGATGTATCGCCTTCGGAATATAATTCAACCCGACATAAGGTCAGCGCGTACGGGATCATCTGTAATCTCTGATATTTAAATACCAATCAGCCGAGCACAAATGTTCCCAGAATCTTCCATTTACTACCGCTTTGCTCCGTTTCGTACGAACGATCCTAGGTACGCGTACAGATCCTCGGGAAGCCTGTAACGACGCCGTGCAACGAGCGTGTAGGTGCAAATCGTGCGAAGACAGAGGAAAAAAGAAAGGCGGCCAAGTGGTGAATCGACGTTGACCTTGCAGCAAGCGTACGAAAAGTAATAATTATCCTGGCGTTGCTCGCGTGTGCGGCTAGTGTCACGGTAGAGGGAACAGGAGTTTCGTTGCCTCGAAACGAGATAGCAAGGTGGGATCCTCGTTGACGAGCGAAATTTTTGTTCACCTTCCATTTTATCGCGATCGACGGAGGCAACTCGCAACATCGCGTTGCAGGAAAGAGGCAGGTTTCTCGAAACGGGGACGCAACACAATGGATTACAGGCAAGCCACGCTTTCGGCTGCATTGTGGACGACGATGAAAGCAGCTCTTTGCCGGATATGGGTGCCACTTCCCGTTCCCATCCAGGCCCGATTTCAACGCGGGAGGTCATCGGAAGTTTTGCCTTTTAACGCCCGCTGCCACGATGATGAATGGCTCGGGGCCCCGGTAAAAAGGCATAACTCGCGCCGTTTTACACGATCGCCGCCTTAACCGTTTCTGGAACACGCGTTCTTAACGAGGTAACGTCCAGGCATAATTATCTGAATTATTACGGGCCACGAATCAACCAGTGCCCGGGACGTCTGCTAGACTCTACCGACACGCTTTCTACCCTATTTTCCATCGATCCCGCGAAACGGGAAAAGAAAGAATCACGATTATCGCGAATCTTCCTTCCCTCCGACTCACGAATTTATTACCCAAAACCAGATTTCGTACGGTTCGGTGAACGCTCGATGAACGCGCGTAAGCGGCAGCCATTCTCGAGACGAGAAAAAAACGAATTCTGACCTAATCGGTGACCGTTCTTGAGGAATATGATCGAACGAGTGGATCTGTTTAACGAGATTTATCTCTCGCCGCACCGACGATACGAATCTGCGAACGTTCTCCATGGCAGATTATTTGTAACGCCAGCCAGCCTGGCGGGGGACGTGATTAATGTCGCTAATGATTTAGCCGGGACTTCGTGAGAATCTCGCCGGCAAAAAACCTCAGCGATTTCCATTCGCGTAAACTGAAAATAAACAAGAACGGGGAGGGGAAAAAAAAACATTCCTCGACCTGTTCCGACCCGGGGATTAATCCGCGTTCGTTTCCCTTCTCCTTTCATCCGTTTCGATGTTATCCTCGCACGTTATACTCGTCTATCGAGCACGATGATACATCGAGCGGTATCGGCGTTGGGAGAATTATAATTCACGCCACGTTAATTCCATGGCTGCGAGGTGAACGCGTGTTTGGGCTGCGACGCTTAAAATTCTGCCCAGGCCGCGAGCCCGGATCGGTTATCGCCGAAGGAAAACTCGGATCGCTTGGTTTCCCAACGCGAGATCGCCGAGCGAGTTATTTTAACGCGTAATAACAATATACATTATTCAAGCACCGGGAGCGGAGGAAACTCGCGCGCGCGAGGGTGCACGCGCGCTCGCGCGCGATGAATACGAAATATGGCAAAAATTAAAACCAGTTCCCTTTCGAGCGCAGACCGATATCTACGCGGTATCGAGCAACGTACTATTCATAATATTCCATCACTTGGAAATACCTCATCCATTCCCGTCTTCCCTCGGGCACCTCCATTATCCTTAATTATCCGTAGCTAGCGACCGTGCAACAATCCCTCTCTCTCTCTCTATCTCTCTCCCTTTCGAACTACGCCTGCTTTTCCAAGCCCTTTAGCCTGCACGAGGAATATCGAGGATGCTAGCGACCCTTCGGACTATAAACCGATGCCTTCCAAGCATCGATAAATTTCTGCCAACCGGCCGCGGGAATTAACTTTATTGGATGGCCGATTTCCGGTTTTATTTACGATTCTGGTAACGCGTTGACTCGGATCGTTGTCATTAGCTCGGCATGCTCGTACCACACGCCCTATCCGCGACGTACGTAAGCATCGTGCATGTACGATGCGAGACACCGTGGAAAAATCCCGTCGATGAATGATATACCGATCCTCGGGATCGATGAAACGTCAGCCGGGGATAAATTGAACGAACGCGGGATAAGTTTCGATTTCCACGGGATCCAACGGTACCTGTGCACACGTCGGCCAGTTATTTACGTTTCGTTACCCCGGAACGCCTACTCTAACAGTTTATCTCGGCTTGCGTAAGCTCGTTACTCTTAATTATCTACGGCCAGTTTTAGTAAAACTTCGGGCAGGACTGGTTTTTCGGGTAACCTTCGCTCGGACGGGATGGAATAAAATTCCGATGGTCCCGATGACGAGGGCAAGGCCCACGATAAAATCGGCGTAACGCGAATGCGACCACTAACGCGTTGACACGATTTAATTAACATACCTTCGTTTTTGTCGCCCATTTTTCTAAGCTAATCGACGTTTCGATCGGACTCGGCGTTAGAAATTTCGCAACGATTTACACGCGAATAATCGGTTCCTTTCCACGGCACACGTAACGATCACCTTTAGCAACGAAACGAATCGGAAAATACAACGTACAGCTCCTGTAAGACATAGTGTTCTTCTCTCTCAAGCTCGAGAGTGCGATCACCGGTCTAGTATATGTTTTGCACTCGAACGGGCTGAGCTAACAAACTTACGCGCGCGTTCGCCGCTCGAAATTCCTTCGCGATCCTTACCCGCGAGGTCTACAACGAAATCTTTCGTCGTTTCAGTTTAAGGATATTCGAGAACGTACAAAGAAACCCACTGAAGAAACACCTGTCTAGCGAAGCTGCCACTTTCGCTTAATCGAGCCTCGGACATCCCCAAAATCGCCTAACCTCTGCAGCGATCTCTAATTCCCTACCATCTATCTCCTCGCCACCTCCTCTATCATTTCCCTTAAACGTATCCTTGGACCACGCGATCCTATCGGCGTCATTCGCCGTCAAACCCGGACCCATCAACCGGTCCAACCGACTGAAACGGTAGCTTCCATCGGGCGCGTCGATTAACGACCTTCCGACTCCAACCACTTCCTCGATTCCTCGATCGATCCCATCGATTCCAGCTTTTCCCGACTCTCGACACCCCCTAACGCATGATTAAACCAATCACGACCTAAGAACTAATTCCGATTCTCGCGAATTCCTCTTAAATCCCATGACAACGCGACGGTAATATTAATTACTATGTAATCGTTGCGGCTCACTCACGCATTGATTAACGACCTTCCGACCCCAACCTGTTTCTCGATTCCTGGATTGAACCCATCGATCACAGATTTCCATGACTCTCGATACCTCCGATCACATGATCAAACCAAACCATGACCTAAGAACTAACTCCGATTCACGCGAATCCCTCTTAACACTAGGTTTACAGGGTTTTTTTGCATACCTATTTCTACGGACACCCGTGAGATTTAAGGTAAAGAAAACTACATATTTTTTTTTAAAAACAAACGATGGGTTTAATTTGAAAACAATCGCAATATTAACAGACTTAATATAAGTTAATTAAATCTGTTAATATCGTATAATTGAAGCAACCCATTTGTCAAATTGACGGGTCCCGTAAATCTAGTGTTAAATCCCATGACAACGCGACGCTAATATCTAGGACTATGTAATCGTCACGGCTCACTCACGCGTCGATTAACGACGTTCGGACTCCAACATTTCCTCGATTCCTCGATCAAACCTATCGGTTGCAGTTTTTCCCGACTCTCAACACCCCCGATCACATGATGAAACCAAACGACGACCTAAGAACTAACTCCGATTCTCGCGAATCCCCTTCAAATGCCATGACAGCGCGACGCTAAAATCTAGGACGTCTCGGTTCACTGGTGAATATCTAGCAAAGAGTGAACCTCCTTGGAAGAATGGATCAAAGAGATCCCAGCGTGGACTTGCCATCGAGAGCGAAGACAGGCGATCGGTTGGTAGACTTTGGCCGGAGAGAGAAGCGAAGTAGCCAACGGGAGAGGATCTCGCACGGACCGTGCCATCCCGGCGGAATGGTCGAGTGTTACCATTAGTTTTCCGCGCGCCAATAAATCTGGCCGTGGGATCAGGTAGGCAGCGAGCGTGGCAGTTCCTTACTGCTCGGCTCACGGCGGCTCGCTTCCCTTGCGGAGCGGAGAGAAACGCGGGCCGGCTGTTTCTCGCGGTAACGAGCTCCCATGTAGCACGTCGGCCGCTTTCGACGCTGGAGAACGCTCGTCGGTACGCCGCGGCCGCCGCGTCTGTGGTCCCGAGCTCGTGCTCGAATTATAGCGAGCGTAACGCTATCCCCGCGCGTACGACATCGGCCGACATCGTTCGCGGGTCAAAGGTGGCCCTGGAATCCGAGCTTGTAATGCACGCTGTAGTACGCGGCCAAGCGCGATCTCGTCGCGTGCACCGTATGCGAGAGATGACGCGACGAAGACGGAGCATAGGGGATGCAGCGATGCCGCGGACGCGCACCGCTTGACGTTTACGCTTTCCGCCGGATTTATGCAGCAGGATTGAGACGTCCCTGCTGGCACGGTGTAAATTTCACGGGAATTGAAAGTTAATGGCCCGCTCCGGGATCCCGGAGCGTGGCCGTGCGCCAGGCCGCGGAGAGGTGATTAGACCACGGGTACCAACAGGATGGAAAGGCCGATGGGTGATTCTAGCTCTGGATCCGAGCTTGTAAATAACGAAACGCTTCGGTGATCCCTTTGTTCGGCGAGGAACGACGATTCGTCACGGAGATGCGCCGCGATCGTCGGGAATTATATTCGGGATCGTGGACAACGAGTAACTTTATCGACGTTATTCGTGAGGTACGCGTCGCGAGCGACAGGAATCGGCAAAGCGAATTCTGCTTTGGTCGAGGACGCCGGCGAACGACGCGATTTTCTTAACGACTTTTCCCGAATGGCGCCCGATCGGAAAGAAAGTACGCGGATCTCTTCTTTCCGTTCCGGCAGGCAACTTTCCCGGAAGGCGAAATGTCGATTATCTAGAAGTATCGGTTGCCTCTAATAGAGACGTCTCGATCCAGTAACGCGATCGAAACGCCGTAATCACTGAGACGGATTCGCGTGCAACCGATACTAACTACGTGGGATTAAAAGCGCGCGGCAGAAATACCTGGTTTCACGATAGCGGTCGGTATCAACCACGTCGGGAACTTTCCCGGGAACTGTTTAATCTCGCGATGACGCGAAAAGGAAAAGAAAAAATTCGTCAAACCTGGCAGCGCAGTTTTGCTAGTTTCCAAAGCGAAACGATGGAAACTAGTCGTTTCGAGCCGGTACCGAAACGCTTGTCGTTGGGGTGATCGAAAAGTGGAGGAGATCCGGAGAAATTGGCTACAAAGGCAAGAAACTCGCAGATGCTGGCTTCTAGGGTAACAAGACTCACGGTACCTGTAACAAACAAGAAAGTTTCCATATACAAATCCGTTAAAATGGCCTACTTGCGTTAGCGTCGCGGTTACTCTTCCTTTCCACTCTCATTATCCCCAGACCGGTCGCGGCCGAATAAAACGGTTGCCCGGAGGGAAAGAAAACCGCCGGCATGCCGCTTAATTCCGAGCACTCGGCAAGCCCGAAAGCACGAAACGATAGAACGACACGTATGCATGTAAGATTCTCCTCTGAATTCAAGCCGCAGGCCAGCCACGATCCCTGTTCCATCCGCTTGTTCACAGCTCGGCCGCCCTTTAAAAACACACTTTATGCTGCCTAAGTCACGTGCAGCCGGTTAGAAAAGGGGACAACATCCGGTGGCGAGGAGATGCGCCAGGCACGCCGATAGAGGAACACGACGGGGAAGACGGATAAAGGCTCGTCGCGGAACCGGGCAGAAGAAGAAGAAGAAGGACGAGAACGGAACGGAACGGAACGGTTCCAGCTCCGTTCCTGCGGCATCGCCGCTCTGCCATCGCCGTGGAAACGAATGCTTCGCGTAGAGAGACCCGGTATTACCATATTCACGAGGCTTCCATCTCGAAGTCAATGTCATGGTCCGATGGAGCCCCCGGGCAACGCGGACGATCCCACAGGCAGCCTCGAGGAATGTCAGTGTCAGGGTCTCCCATCGGGCCCGAGGCGACAACCAAACCAGTTCGCAGTCACGTGTCGGACCACCGTCGTCTTTTGAAACAATATTAATAGCCGCTTCGCGATATTGGACCGCCGCCATGACGATCAGCCCGAAAACCAAAAGACTTCGCTCTGGCCCCGCTAATGGAAGGCTTGCCTCGGCCCTTCGCCGAGCTAACTTCGGTCCCAGTGCCCCACGAATCTGGAACACGTCCGTGACTTTCGCGACCGCCTATCCGATAGACGGAATCTAGGTTAATTCCACGGTGCCACGGACCCATCTTTTCCCTCCGTACGACTTTTCCCCGGACTGACAAGCTCAATGAACAGGGCACCCTTCGCCGCGTTGGTTAATACCGATCTCGCTCTCCCTGCACCCGTTTATCAATGAAATTGGCCGACTGCGGGATTTTTAGATGCCGATGCAGATAGCGCGCGGACCGATAGAGAAGCGAGTCTTGAACAGGTTCCGAGGATTTCATTGAAAGTTTACCGACTCGTCAGACCCGATATATCTATAGCCGAGAGACGTGGTCTCTCTTCGAGGAGGATTTACATTGGAATTCCAGGGAGTTTCTAGAAGGATGGAAAACAGGGCTGATCGATTGCTCGAATCGATATTCGCAATGGTAATCCGAGTTTTTCAGGATAGACGCAACGACTAGATACCGAGATTATTCTCAATTATCGTGGCTCTCTGCGAGCAAAAAATATCCAAAAGGTTGGAACGTATGTATGTATAAAGTAGAAAGGGAAAATATAAAAATGGCAGATACTATGAAGATTGATCGACACTTCCCGAGTTTAACCGTAGCTGAAATTATCTAACGCGCTTTTCTCGTTTACCCAACTGCGACTCGACTTGCGAAAAAGAAAAGCGAAGTGGCCATTCGCAATCTAATTACCCCCGTTGCGGTTCTCGGACTTTCTAACACCGATGCCGTTTACGAACGATTAATCGTGATCGGACGAAACGACGAAACGTCGGTCATTAGAACGGATGGGATCGCGAATAGGATGGTGCATCGGAAACGGAGAGAAATATCTGTCGCAGGCAGCCTCTAATTAACGACTCTCTGCGTGCTTTTCCGATGGTAACCACGAGCGTTAATAACGCGCGGAGAAGCGAGGACTTTCACTCGCTCTCACGAGCATCGTGACGCCTCTAGACGTCGCGTACTCGCGCCTCCACGTACCGTGAACTCGCTTCACGGCCGGTGGAAAATTTCGTTTTCTTTTCCTTTCGATGGGAACCCGAGGTCGCTTTCGAACATCGACAAAGACGTTCATCGAGGTATCCATTAATTCGTCAACTTTCCGTCCATTATTTCTCGCCATTGCCACGCGAAAGGCTGTGATGAGCGCTTAGCGTCGTAGGCTCAAGGACTCTAAGCAGAGAAGGGCTGTAAAAGGAGCGAAAGCAAGCGGACAAGACCGACACTCCAATATTTTCGACATTACATCGCGATGTTTGCTACGACCGAGGAGGGGAGGGGAATTTTAAGGGAGAAATTAGAGAAAGCGAGGGACGATCCTCTCGAGAAGGCAGAGCGGTGTCGAGCTTGGTTGCGAGAGGTCAGAGGAAGTCGTTAGGAGAGTTGTTTGCAGTTGCTTTTTCTTCTTGTATATACCCGTATACTCATCGTTGTTCGACCAACCGCTTTCTTCGTATAATCGTATTTTAACGTTCAACACGGTTACTACATACACGCTGAATTATCGAGACTACTAACGACTAAACTATCGAGATTGATTAATGTATCGATAATCCTAGGGTCAGTTGAAGCTCGCTAATTTCATTTTCAAAGGATTACGAAACGCGAACGAGGAGTTAATCTCTCGATGATCGTTGGTTCGCTCTGCGAGAAAAACTCAGCCGTCCGATGATTTCCATTCTACGCTACTGACCTCCATTAACGGAAACAAAAAGTCAGCGTTGGTCATTCCAGTTTCCCACGTTCTGCGGGCAATTTATGTGCCATTACACCTAGATAAACATTTCGAAAGCGGCTAATTGACTCGCAAAACGTCGCGTTACCATGCGAGACAAGTCCATCGCGTGCGGATCGATGATCGTTTCGCACGCAGTAAACGTTCCGACCGACTGTAAAATCTCTTTCTTCGGGGTCCGCGGTGTAGCAGCCGCGGATTTAACGCGGGTATATTTTCACCGTGTTCGTCTGCCCGGCGAGTTACACGCGTGGAGCGAAAACCGAGCGGCCAAGTGCATCCTACTTTCGCCGACGCGTCCGCGTGAGCATACACGCGCGCTTGTACGAGTTTTGCGTGGGACACCGGCGTCAAACGAGTCGCTGTAAAAGTGATTCGCCACGAGACTCAGGTTGCCTCTCCAATGGATTCGACGCGCAATCGTGACCGTTCGGACCCGCTCGCGATCAAAACACTGCGATTTCAATCGAGTGGACTCGCGTGGGAGGCTATCCCGCCGTTCCAATGACCTGAATGTTTCTATCAATGAAACCATTGCCGTGCGATCGAATCGCCGATCTCGGCGGGTTCTTACGGGACTCGTGCAACTTTTTCGTTCCTCCCTCGAGAAAGCTTAGCCGTCGAGCCGAACTTATACGAGCATAAGAGAACTTGTATCGGCAGAACTGTCTCCGTTTACCTCGATGTTCAAAGAACGAGTCGCATTGCGAATTTTTCTACGCGCCTTTATTGTTCTCGCGAACAATCGCCGCCGAATCTTCCTACGATGATCCGCCGATCTACGAATAAATTAGAAATCCCGAGTCTTCGGCAAATTCACGATCAACGAGGATCGTTTCGTGCGCGCACGCGCGCGGCGCCGAATGCGCCGGAATATCGTAGGTGTTGCGTACCGTGAGAGAGTTGGTCGACCCGTTTACTTTCTCGCGCAGAGATGCCAGCCGAAGGGAAGAATCGCGGAGAAGGAAACGCATCGAATCGGTGTCCAACATCTCGAGAGGCACGTGTTCGTGCGACTCCGAGGAGAGGAAGTATCTGCCCGTTCGCGACGATTTCTCCGCGCGGGAAAAAGCGTACGCTTGCAACGATTCATCCCCGGCGGGGGCATTAATATCGAAGCTGGAAAGCGTTTTACAATTATCAACCGACTTTCCCGTGTGCCGTTAGGCCTGCTAGAGACAATAAAATTGAACGGAGAAATCCTGGCGCACAATAACCGTGGATAAGATACAATAAAGGTTGCGTGATCCGCGAGAAAGCGGGGTGACATTGTAACCCGGAAAAACCGCCGGAGGCAGAGCGCCGAGAGAAACCGGCTTAACCGAAAAACCTCGTTTCCTAGATAATAAACCCGTGAGACCGTCGGATCCGCGAAAAGCGACGTCCACTGCGGGGGATCGGAGTTGAACGATTTTCAAAGCTAGACCCGCGAGAATATAACGGCCAGAAGCCGTCGTTCGTTATATATCCGTTCGCAATCTGCTGCATAGAGCAGCGGCACGGGCTCAGGGGAACGTCGACACCTAATCAGGCTTAACTAACCCTGCTCAACGCTACAACCGTCTAAGCCGATAGTTTCAAAGCCACGCCTATCAAAGACACGTTGCAACATCGGACAAGCTGCTAGGCAAGGAAAAAGAAGCAAAACGGCCGGCTTCTCGCTGCTCGATAATCAACGAGCATCGGGCGCAAGCTCAAGCTCCCCAGGCCTAAGCGCAGATTCCTGTTTCTCTCGGCAACACGTCCGACAGCGATGTAATTCT
The DNA here is from genome assembly GCA_002201625.1 of Euglossa dilemma. Lineage (NCBI taxonomy): Eukaryota > Metazoa > Arthropoda > Insecta > Hymenoptera > Apidae > Euglossa > Euglossa dilemma. Next base: position 1,390,196 of record NIJG01000013.1, on the reverse strand, counting down.
ACGAACCGCAAGAACGTAACGTAACGCGTACCAACCCGGCCCCGCCACCAGTGGTACACGGCGAATCCTGATTCAGTCCTAGCAACGTATACCAGCCATCCCGATAGGGCAGCCGGCGCACTCTTGCTCCTCCTTTTCGCCCGCTACGCTTTTTACGCCTCCGGACGATGCATCCGGAAAGAAGGCAACGGGCGGTTAGATGCCGCTCCTCGTCGGCTCCTCGCCGGCACCGCGGGCAACCGGGACTCAATTTTACTCATTAAGGCTAGATTCCTGCACGAAGCACGCGGCGAGCGGCCGCCAGCAACTAGATCCCGTGACGGGATAGCTACGCCACGGTGCCGCGCCGTAAACAGAAGCTAGCAAACGATACCGTCTCGCGAGACTCGCGTGAATTCTGTTTCTACGCTTCTGGTGTGCCCGGCAACACGTTTGCCGCAAAAACACGCAGCACGCGACCTCCCCTTCGCCTCTTGAATCGTCGCGGAAATTCTACTCGTTTCCAAGAATTTCTGGGATTACAGGCCTCGGATACGGTACTTAGACACCGAACGATCATCGGTGGTTGACGTGTACGCGATACTTCAAGGTTTTACGACAAGTTTTCTTTGACTGTTTCAACCCTTCGCAGTTCTACGTGTAATATATCTACTCTTTTCACCGATCCAGAGTAGCCGAGTCTTCGAATAATTTCCGATCTCCCGGTCTTTGTCCCTATATAGCTATCTTTTACTACAGTCGATAGGACGTGCAACAAAGATCGCGGGCCTATCTGAAAGTTAAACGAGCACTCGAAAATCGAGGCCTGGCTTTCAGCCAGGAGAAAACTAAGCGGACAAACGTAACTATGCCTCCAAGGCGAAATTGCTATCGAGAGCAAACGTACAAGCTTGTTATCCCGACCGCGACACGGGCCGTGATACTCTCGCTCGCTGGCCTATCCCATAAAGAGGAAGATGCACGTAGAGATCGACGAAATTCAATTTTGCTTCGCGTTCCACCGCGGTGCCGGCGACTTGTAAAAACCGTCACGCGTGTAGACACCCCGCGATTATCGCCGAGGAGGGAGCGATAAAGAAAAAAGGCACGTCCTCGCCGCGCAGAGGCCGGATATTACGGCGCTTGGAGCGGTAACGCGAGACACAGAAATCAGGTTAGATAATAGGAGGCTGAAAGCGGAACGAAATTGGCCCACCAAGGATTCCGACTCCATTTTATTTACCGACCCACCCTCGGGGTGAACTCGTTCCGAGCCGATCTCGCCGCCTCGACCAAGGCGGCCGATACCTTTGCCTGCGATCCGATCCCGTAAAAACCACGAGCAACGATATCGTTTCGCCTAACGATTGAATTTTAAACGCGAATCTCCCTCGCCTGATTGCGCAACGATCGAGGGGTTGTCGTAAACGGGTCGTAAACGGTCTCAAAGATGGAGGAATCGAGAGCAGCGCGGGGTTGATGACAGGGTTGCGTTGTTTCCACTCCGGAGAAGATCGGGATTGCGGTTCGAAAATCGGCTCGATCGATTTAATTACGGTGGATCGTTTACCTTTCGGTCGGTCCCGATAAATCACTGCTCTCGTCAACGTTACTCGCGTTGCACGGTAATTCTACGTGAGTGGCTATTAGAATTTAAAAGATGCGACTTGGCATTGGAGGAGACTATTGAAAATACGAGTTCGCGAATGCGGATAAGTACGGTGTTACAGCTCGCCGGTGGTAAGCATGAGCCATAGAACCAGTAGCCAGCGTCTCGTTCGCTTATTTGCAGTTGCATCGGTTTCTTACCCATCTCCGTTGTTCGGCGTACCGGGATTCGTGGAAATATCCAGTCCGATTCGCGAGGTTCAAACGATAGATCGCGTTTAACCGAGAGCATCGGTATCATCCCTTTTGTGCGCCGTTCGGAGTGAAATTTAGGATTAAAACGCGATCGGCCGGAGATAGCGGCTGACCGCTGATAAAAGCGTTTCCCATCGATGGCGAAACGTCGTCGAAGGAAAAGCGAGACACGATCGCATACAGCTTGAAAATAATGGCCAGCTTCGAGCCCGTAGAAAGCAAAGGCGTACTCTTGAAATCCTGACCCGTTATTTACGACATTGCGCGAACTTACGCGATAGCGTACACGTACACGATCGCGCATTCCGCTATCCCGGCCATATTCTTTCCATTGTTCCGCGGGAATCTCAATTTCTCTCCCATCCCCGTTTCTTTTTTCCCCCGGCTTTCTGCCCATTTTCTAACCGGTTGCCGCGGAAAAAAACGGGCACGACCGCCGATGGCCACCCAGGCTCGCGACGGTGGCAGAAATATTAATCAAACGCGTCTAGCGTTTAAAGCGCATCTAGCATTGTTATCGCGGAATTTACAGCGTCATTAGTTATAATGAAGCCGCATCTGAACGCAGGGAACGTGCGTAAATGATGCAGGGAAAATAAAGGACCATGCGTAGCATATGCGCATAAGCAAACGTGACTGGAATAAAGTTTACGCACGGCACGTGAATCAGATGGCACAGTTCCACGGCGAACGAAGATGTCTACGTCAAAAACCAGCTACCTTCGAGCAATCTCGATTTCATATCGGCCAACATAAATCTGGCTAGACGCGGCATTATTAAATTCAAGGATCCTAGCCGCGTCGAGCCGCCTGGCCAAATATGGAGCCACGATGAAAGACGAATTCATAACCTATCGATGCCGGCATGGCATCGTGACAGAATCGTTGGTAAATCAGCGAGCGAACAGATCTTCGCGTCTGAAGGTATCAATCGTGCGTCAGAAAATCTCGAAGAAAATTTCAAGCGATGAGTTAATTCGCAAGTTCATAATCGCGAATCGTGTCCACGTGGAAAACAATTCCGAGGCTAATGTCGAAGACAACTCGCGTAATTACCGATGCTAACGATGCAACAGGTCGGGACCATTTTTCACGCGCACGTGGCCGACACACGAGAGCCTTGACAATCGATGGAAACGTTGATCGCGTGCGTTCGAGCATCGATCATTCCCGATATTAAACGATACGACGAAGCGTGCGACACTGAACGGAAGAGAGGATAATCTCGAATCCGCTTGGCGTTAATTATTATCGCGAGGATAAAACGCATGGGACTCAACGGTGCACGGTGTTAACCGTTGGAGGATTTCGCAGACGAACGGACTTTAATCTACCCGGACCGCCGGAACAGGTGTTCCATGCCTCGGTCTTTACACCTACGTATCGCAGCTCATCTCGTAGGTATACTAATGAAACATAATCGAAATGGCTGCGAAGATACCGTGATAAAACTAACGTCGGCTCGCGGTCTTGGCCGGAACATTTTGTACCGAGTTTCAAGAGCAGCAAGGGCCCCAGACGAGATCGTTAGATACGAGGTACCTAGAAATGCCAGAGGAAAGAAACGGAGAGGAAGGACAAGGAGGCCGGTGGAGAGAGGAAGAGAACAGTGGTTGCACTATAAGCCACCTGCAAAAACCTGGATGGCAACCTGTTCCTCGTACACCGATCGCGCATCTACTCGGGCTCACTCGACTTCTGTGATGAGACTCGATAATACGTGCTCCGGTAGGAATCGCGCTCGCGAATGGGAAAAAGGAAATTCCTGTTTTTAGCCTTAGCCTTCGTTCCTGCTCAACCTTCGACGGATCCTCTCTCCGTTGCAACCCTCTGTCGCGAAGCAACGTCGAAGTACAGCTAGAGAAACATCCTCGATTCGTAATTTGATTTGAATTCTCCGAGAAAATTCAAAGATTTTGGGAAGCAAACGCGATAAATTGGTCGATGATACTTTTAAGAAAATTCGAAGATCCACGTTCGACAGCTCGTAACGACGCGGATGAAATTTGCTGAACGTTGCCGATTACGGTCACGTGGAAATTCAGCATGAAGAAGAGTCCGTAGACACTGGTATCCCTTAAGGAATCGTTTCTACCTCGGCTCCATACTTTTTCCACGTACTCTTCGACTAGCATCTCTCGTCGTGCACTCCGTTTTTGTATTCCCGTTCCTGTTCGCAGGAAAAGGACATAACCTTCGGTATGATTGCTGCTCGAACGCCAGCTTTTTCTTGCATTTGCGTGGTATTCCACGTTCGGTGATCTTACCAAAGGAAGCGGGTTTCTTCGAACGGAGGTTTCTACGAACCCTCTTGGAGTCTAGTCAGTGTAAATACGGCTACGCGCTTCTCGAACTTGCTAGCTCGAGACGCCGTTCTAATTCGAGAAAGAATCTTAATTACTGCAACACGGTAATAACGTAGAAAGCAACGAACATTCCGATACGAAGTTAATTGAAAGCGTGGAAAAAATTTCACAGATAGGCGATATTTTAGGAATTGCTACTTGCCTCACTCGTAAGCAATGGCCAAAGGCCACGGTTGAGTTTCAAGAGTACCAACCAAAGATTCCGAGATTCGTGTGCAGTAACAATCGAAATACCACGACGTCGCGATTGTAAAATCTAAACTACGTAGCTCAAAAACCATAAGACCAGACGTGACATCATCCACGGGACAAGGAACCCAACTTAGACTCGTAGAGACTCGGAAGATGCTACTAACAGGGTGACTAAGGCAAGTTAGATCAAACCAAAAGATCCAGAAGCCACCCAGAGTCAAAGAAACCTACACAGATTATAGCAGTCGACGCATGACTGTGTCTCTAAGCCAATGAACTCGTTCCAGCGAGCTCTAGAATCGAGAATTCGACGACTTTGACCCAGGATTTTATTCTAGAATATCATCCTCAGTCTCAGTGCCGATCCGCGTTAAATTTCCCGAACCTGGAGCAAGGTCGGGCAAAGATCAAGACTATTGTTACAATCCCGATGCAGTGCTGGTACCACGACTGCTGATTCATGGTGCCTGATATGCCACAATCGTAGGACTAAGTCTAAACCAGGTCTCACGACTTCCACAGCTTAGGCTCTGGATATTCCTTAGGCTCGCACTCGAGAGATGAACTTAACCGTATTTCCATGCAAAGTGTTTCGAACTTTGCAACGTATCGCGATCGATGAATCGTAATAAACGAACAAAGGCTGCCCTGTTTCATTTTCGTAGACCAAGGGAAGAATTCCGAGGACCCTGTCGAAATTCAAAATGAACCTAATCGTTTCGAAGCTACGTAACGGTTACGTCGTGTCACTGCAAGTAGCCTAAACGATGGTTCCTCTGTTTCGACTAACCAGGACTCCGAATATAGCATCGTGACGAAACGTTTCTTCTCGGTCTTTATCTCTTCTCGCTCTTAGTGGCTCCCATTTTGTACGTACGCAGGAATTATTCCACGGTTACGGCCACCTCGAAGAACCTGATTTCCCTCTTGTGTCACTCTTACCGCGTAGCTGGTTTAGTTGCAGCAACGTCAAAGGTCAAACACACTGTGCCCGTTTGTTTATAGCTAGTATAACGGAGAAACGCCTCGTAAAATGCTTACGTACGGGCGGAGAGATATATCTCGCATGAAATGTTAGCACGCGTGACGTTCTTATCGAGACACTTCTCGAAATTCGACGACACATGCATCGCGCGACCCGGCTGTTTAATAAAATCCTTATTATACAACGGCTTTGGTAGATTCTCATCAATCACGCGGGCGTTAAATCATCTTCGAACCTATTACCGAAGCGACCGCAAGTTAGAAACGCCTCTGAATCCTATCGGCGCAACTCCGACTGGACTATTAGCATGCCGAGCTGTTCTCAAGGGGTCGATAGGGTGAATGATGAGACCGGGAAGATTAATTGATTACCGTGAGACTTTGCTCTAGGGATAGGGACTGCCGATACGCTCATCCTCGGCGTCTTAACTCCCATCCGATTTATTTGGTTACCCGGCCTTATCTCGGCAACCCTCGACCAGCGCTGTCGGCGTTATTACCTTACAAATCGAATAATCCTTCATAACCGCGCACCAGCCCCGTACAACAATGTGATAGACATAACCCGTGACCCGATACCCTAATGAGAGGACTCGAGCTTCGAGAGCTTCTACGAGAGACCTGTTCCTCCAGCGATGTAATCGGTCCGTTGTGTTCGGTAAATTCGATTCGATGATAGAGGTCTTCCTGCATTGTGCGCTCGTTCAACCTCCGCGCTCGCGTGCTCCACACGAATTGCTTCGAGTTAACTCCGACTAATTCCGTGGGCGGTGTTTCACGCGTGCTTTCGATCCACGGACGAGCAATTCGAACTTGAAAAGAACGGAGAAGCTATTCGCGAGATAGTGCGATTGTGAAAAGAATCATGAAATAGTGCAATTGTGAAAAGAATCGCGATATCTTCGGCTACAAAGGACCTGACCGAAGCCTTTGAACGTAAGTAGATGGCTATCTACGAATTTGGGAATCCCGAGATATGGAAATTCGGTCGTCTGAATTTCCCTGACCTCGTGACCAAGTGATTTGATATTTTTCACGAGTACAGGATAAAAATTCAGCTCGAGACTTAGCCAAGTGTCAGAGCTGCGCAAGAGTTGTACCTGCATCGATCGCGAGTGTTAATTTAAAACCTTGCCGTGTCTTGACTGCGGTCTATTATCTACTACTTGTAATAGAGTAGTAAACAGTAACGTAGCTAATGTCACTGGTATTTGAAATCGCAGTCAGAAACGACTATCCGCCTACGCGAATGTGGCAGTGGCGTCGAAATCAGGGAGTTCGCCCGCAGTCTTCGAGGTGTAACGTTACACCTACTTTCTCGGTAACGCGAAGCAACAACGAGGCGCGAATATCTCTAGATCTAAGCGCGAAGATAACGGCGGTGGTTATTTATTTAAAGCAGGAACGCGTGGTAAAGGTAACGACGCAAGCGTTGACGCCATTGTCGCGCGTCTACCGTAGGTGGTATCGAGATCGAACTGCTGTGACATTAGGTGCCATTATCCGTACGGCTACCACATTATTCCGACCGAGCAGGCAACTCGATCCTATTTCCCCGATTATTCCCGCGCCGATAAGTAGCACTCTCTGCTCGACGTTAGTTACGACTCAATTATCCGTTTTCCAAAAGTACGAGCGGAATGCGCGGGGTAAAAAATCGAACGTTCCACTCGGAGGAGAGAAAAAATTCGAGCGGAATTACAGGACGGTGCTCTGCGTTTCATTTTACGCGGCAAAAATGGAGCATTCCGAGGAGAAGAAAAAGATCGAAGGAAATTATAGGATAGAAATTTGGACAAAAAACCGATCGGCGTTTCATTCGCGCGAGGAAAAAAGCTGGTATCACGCACGAGCGACATTCCTTTTAAAACGACGCGGAAGTTGTTTCACGCGTGAATAAAGAAACTCAGGTAACCGGTGCTGACGCCACTGTCGTAAAGTGAATTCCAATGGTCGGGATTATGAAGAGCGTGGTACCTGCTTGGTAAGGACAACGCGTTACACGTCACCTGATGCAAATCACGCTTTATCCTTCGCTGCACTTAGTCTCGTCTTCCCCGATCGCTATTTCTACGAAACCTCTCGCCGTTAATAACAAAGTCGCTACGGGGACTTGGGCGGGCCGTAAGGCCGTGAAATCGATCGAAACGAAACGGCAGAAATGGAAATTCGTTTCGTCCGGTTTCCAACGAAAATGTTTAACGAAATGAACGAGTCGCGATTAACAGAGTTAACGATCCCTGGTGTCCTGATGTCGTTAATCGGCCGGCTGAAGCGGATTTTCCTTCGTTGCTTCAAATCGATTTATCGCGAACACGGTTACCAGAGGATCTTTCTTCCTGAGGAAGAAATAATTCGTGTACCGTCGGAATGAGACTGGTAGGCAAGAAGATGTACTCGGTGACTAATGGTCGCCACCGTCGCGACTACCAAGACAAAATGTTAATACACAAATGACGTTCATTTGCACGGCGGAACCTAACGAGCGATTTTTGTGCCGATGTAGTACGTACCAACGGGACAAAGGACTGCGTGGGTTACAAGGGTGGTGAGGGATTGCACTGACGAGAAGAAACAGCAATTTGGGACTCCCCACGTCGCATCTGCGCTTAACATCGCCATTTCGTGTTCTCCCGGGCCGAGCTATAAATCAAGCAAGACCGCAGTTCCGGGGCAAATGCGTTCCTCTACACGCTTCCAGGTCGGCTTCGAATTAAATGCAATTCGAATTTTGATTATCGTAATCATTTATCGCGACGGAACTCGAGGAAGAAAGGAGAGACGGAAGGCGAAACGGGGCGAAGAGGAGTATGGAAGAAACGGCGAAAGAAGGGTGTATCGGAGCCGTATGACCGTTAAGCAATCACGTTACTCAAAAACAAACATCGAACCATTTTCCATGCCGCGGTATCGACAAAGGGTCGAGGCTATTCATCGAACTCGAGGGAACGGAGGAACAAGCGCGGATAAGCGCGGCATATGCGTAGATGATCAATCTCGAGCATAGGGCAAGAAACGGTGGAGAAGCAGGCCCCCAGAGCTTGCTAGACTAGTCTAACGAGATGTTATCCTCCTTTCCTAGCATTTTCTACCGTCCTCCTCTTGCAATCGCGTCTACTCTCCCTCTCCATCCTAAGCCGGCCGTATTTTTTTCTTCCCGTTTCCTCTGCTTCTTGTTTCATCGTCCTCCACGAGGATCCAGGGCCTCGGGGCCCCTCTCCTTCCTCCGCTCCCTCGCTTATATCTCTCTCCGCGGTCGTTCGATCTCGATCCTTTCGGCCAAGCGACCAACTACACGCTCCAGATCACGGCAGCTCGATATCGGCAGCAAACGAGAACGCGCGGCAAAGAAGAAACTGATACCGCGAGTAAAACGAACGTACGGCCGTACGTTTAATGAATGTAATCAAACGGAACGCCCACGAAAAGGTTCACCGTTTTCTTCCTCCTTTTCTTCCTCCCTTTTCTTCCTCCGGCTTCTTCCTCCTTTTCTTCCTCCCTCCGTCCCGTGTTCGTTCAGGTTCCCTCAGCGGTCGACAAAGACTGGTAGGCAACGACACTTGGAGATCGGATCACGCGTTAAATCGTGAACCACTCGAGCGGTTCGATAAATCATCTCGGGAGATGGCCACTTTACGAGGACACCCTAATAATCGCGGTGGATACGGGCAAACATTTATAACCGGACGGAATTGATTCCGTGCCGAGGCGATATCGTGCGGGCATTTTTCAAATCGATTACGCGCACGCACAGGGGGTGCGAGCGGGCCATGACAGTGACGATTCGAGTGTTATTTGTCTTGGTATTCGGACGCCTCTTAAGACGTCAAACGCAATTACTTTTGATTGACTCGGGGACGCTCAGCCGACCCCCGGATGAAGGGAATTCCAATTAGAGAGGCGCATGGCCCTCGATGGAGATCTCCCGCCTGCGATTACGCTCACAAAAGAATAAGGTACACGAAGCGAACAGGTCGCGCATACGGGAAGCGTTGTCGAAGAAAAATATAACACGCGCCTCTATATAACGTATATAACGAGAATAAATTGAGCCGGACCGTGAATAAACTATATATGTATATATATATATGTAAAGAGAGAAGAGGAATATTTTATTACGGGCTATCAATTTCGTATGCGCGCGAGATGTACCAAGCATCCAGAGAAGCGTTGATTTTTTATTCTTTTCTCGTTTCACGAATCTTGCGTCGATTCCATTACGCACGAGCCCCGATCGAATACCGATCGTACGTTCGGCCGTGATCGATAGCGTGAACGGAACGACACCGTTGATTGGCGGCTCACGGCACGACATAAAGCTCGAAAAGCCACTGCTCGCGATTATTCGAGCAACCAGACCCCCGGCGAGGTGGTGAATAACGATCCAACGCCCACCGGCTCGCCGAGGAGCCAGCATCGGGATCGGGCACCGCGGCACAGCCTGCTAGACGCCTAAACTTTATGACCGCGTTCGATTTTATGACACGGACTGTCACAAGCGGACTAGAAATCGACGCGTTACAAGACAGGAAAATCGTTTCGGTTAATCGAACGGCCGTTGTGAAAAATCTCGAAGGAAAGCTGGCAGTAGCCGCGCCAAGGCACGACGCTCGCGCGAATTATCGTCTGCCTCGCTCGAGATACCGAGCAAACCTCGTATTTCAACCGACAATAATGAAATATTCAATTACGAAACGGCGAATCCGCAGAGATATGGGTCCCTCGGTGAGGCGTGTTGAATTGAAATTAAAAGCAATTGCAAACGCCGGTGACTAATAGGGAATAAAATCTAGCCAGGAGGACGGCGTGGCAGAGAGCAAAGGCAGAAGCGTGCTGAATTATGGCCGAAGGGGAATTAATAAAATCCCTAGGGAATAGAAGTGCCGACATGAATTTCTTCGCGAAAGATGCATTTCAGGATTAGCCTGCGCGTATATCTAGCATCTCGGCTCGCAGTTCCCGTGCCAGTCAGTTTCATAACAAGCGGGACAACAGGGGAAGTCCCACGTTGCTATCCGCGTAATCTGCCGGCAGCTTGCGGAATTTCCATTAACGTCTAGTTAAGAGATCGACGATCGTTGATGAGCGACAATAAACGACAAGCTAGAACGGAGAACAATGCGTGTACACGGGACAACGTATCGACCGACAACCAGCAGGAACGTACGATTGCGCCGACCACCGAGCAAACGGGCCTGCTCCGCTCCGATTTAATAAACATCTCGCGACTCGTGTGCGCTCGTATACGTACGAGCAATTTCCCGATAACGTTCCTCGGTATTTATGGAAATGACCACCTTCGGCTCGAGATACCAATTGCGAATCGTTCGGAGCCAGCTCGCGAAACCGCTGTACGCCTTTCGACATTCGTGGAAAAACCTCGTGAATTTTATGCTAATCGAGAGAACGCTACGTTCGTTGCAATTGCGCGGAAACCTATTCGCGATTGTCGAACGATCGTTGAGCCTCGAATTCGCTGAAAAGAATCGCAACCTTCGAATGGACGATCGAAAGCTCGACACGCGAATGTCTATTCCATGCCGATCGCGTATCGAGGAACTAATCTCTTTCAAATTCCGCTCCTCGAATTGTCCTTAGATACGTCCCGGTCGACCTTGGATTCGCACGAAATCCGAGATCCTCTGCGAATCCGTGCAAATCGCGCACACGCGAGGTCGGAGTACGCGTGGCGCATCCGAAACGAGCCGAGATTCCGCAAGCCGATCGGCCATGGCGGTCGGGCCGGGAACGTTTAAGCGTATAAGCGATCGGTTGTGCTTCGAACCCATTACCGGCCGACCATCGTCGCGTTGCGAGACTCGTGTTGTCCAGTCGCGAGACGAACAAAACGCAGACAACGAATAAATCAAAGATCGACCTCGATTCCTCGACGCACGGTACAAATGATCACGCGACCACGTGGGCACCGTGCACGAACCAACCGCCACCATTAGATTTCCATTAATGATTGCATTTAATAGACCCTTACGTAATTATGCACCGAGCCACCCACGCGCCGTCGCGAAGACTCCTCGAGCTCCCTTCGGCCTCTAGTTTCTCTCTTTTCTCTTCTTTCCTCTCTTTACTCTTCCACGTCCTCTTCGCCCCCGCTGCTGCTGCTGCTGCAGCTTCTGCCGCTTTATCCTTGCCCTTCATTTTTCCTCTCCTTTCATCCTCATTTTTCCAAGCCTTCTTGCTCTTCATTTTCCCCCTCGCGGCCGTCCCTGTGCACCACAGCCCTATTTACAGTTCGTTTCCCGACCGGCAGGATGCACGCGATTCCTCTCTCCCTTTCCCTCTCTTTCTCTCTCTCTCTCTCTCTTTCTTTGCTCGACACGACGAAGAGACGATGCAACGTTTCGTGCTGGCTCCGAGATCCGGCCAGCGTTCATTGATAAAACGACGGGGGCTTTCCTTTTGCCGGCGCGAATTAATTAAGACGATCGATGCGTCCCGACGACTGGCACCCTCGCGATATATAAGACCCCTTGCTTAAGCGTGCCGTCCTGCGTGCCTCTGTCCTCCGCTCTTATCTGGATCTTCGTGAAATGCGACGTGCGCGGTGTCCCCGGCGTCCGATGACCGATCGCGAGGATTTACGTGGTTCGTTAAATTAAATTACGCCGACTTGTCTCGGCGCGGGCTCGCCTATCGCCGATGGAAGAAGTTATATCCGCGCTAGCTCGGCTATCGCGTGCGTTTCGCGCTCGTAAGTCAACGTACACCCGGCACTTCGTCATTAAACCCGTCCGATGCGCCATTGGCCACCGTTTCCAAGAACTTTCCACGTCCCCAAGAGCCGAGTTTCGCGAATGCAAGCAGAGAAAAGCGCGCCGTCCTCCCGCCTGGCGATTCGAATGAAAATTTCTACCTTTGCCGCCGCTCACACGCGAATTCCAAATGGCGGACATGTCCTTGCGGATGATCGAAGCTAAGACCCGGCATGAATTTAGCATAGGCAACGAGAATAGCTATCGTCGGCATTTTAAAACGTCTCACGGTCAATAACTATCATCTGTCGGAAGGCTGGCAGAGCCCGGCAGGCATAAAACTTTCATGAATCCACGATAGCTCAAGTTCTACGGCCAGCTCAAACGAGAGACTGGTTCAACTTACACGTTCGTGCAATTACTTTTAGCGTTATAACAGCTCCTATGATGACGCGTGTACAGCACACACAGGGGAGCCGCGGTCGGCGTAAAAAGCTAGTTTCCTCGAGTAGCCGGGCAAAGCACGCTGAAAGTGTAGTGGTTGTAATACGTCGGCCTCGTAAAGCAGAAATTATTAAGTGGTTCGTAAAGACGGGGCTCACCTTGCGGTTAACGTCCAAGAAACAAAACCTGCGTTTCTAGCCGGGTCTTAAATCGGAATAACTATTAACGCACGACTGCTAACGATTAGATGACCCGGTGTCGTAACTTCGCCCGAGAGCTTTTTCCCTAACCAATTTCGTAGGATGTCCCGTTGACAACGCTTAATAAATATCAACACGCGCGGTTAATAGAAAACAGGCGTAAATTGTATTTCGAAAAGACGTGATTGGATCCTGTGCATCCACGTGAAATAGCGCGCGCGTTGCGAGATTATTTAAAGACCGAAGATATTGGGTTAGTGGAGCACTAGTTGGAAGATGGCAGAAAAAGCAAACTGCTGTAATTCGTTCCAGTTCTACTCGATCGTCAGATACTGCTGCATCATCGCCGTTTAACAAGGAGTCGATAGAGCAATTCCATGGCCTCTCCGTGGTAGACACCTGGGATTCCTCAACAACCATTCATCTTCGTCGTGTCTATAGTAAACGGCGTGAAAATCGCTCGAGCAAACGAAACCGAACGATTTTTGAAGACACGCGTTCACCTTTTCCGGTTTCTTTGTTTGTATGCAGCAAATCCGAGTAAATCGTCCGACGAGACGATGCGTGCGGAATTTAAAAACAAGATGTCGAGGACTGGAGGAACGCGCGAGATTATGTCACGATATTCGAAGTGTGACAAGGTTCTCGACTAATTAATTTACAACGCAATCGACACGTTCTCCTTCGATTAATTCCCCGCGGCTCGTCACCGGGATTATCCGTAAATTATTCCAATTCCGAAGCAATTAAAAGCGATGGTTTAAATCGACCGCGCTGAATCCGGCCTAACGCGAAACCGCGCCGGAATTAATTTACCCGTGATCCAGCGAAACCGTTCTTAACGAGCCAACTCGAGACGCTTGACACACTTAAGCTGTCCGCGATATTTCAATTAACCGTAACGATAATTTAGCCGTTCGACGTAAATTCGCCAATTATTCTCCGACTTAAATACCGTGGTTGGCGACCACGATAAATAACGAATAAACTGCAACGAAGACAGAAGTACCATAACCTCATTTCCCTTAAGCGTGACGAAGAGGCATGCGCGGATGTCGAAACGAAATATTTAATGACGGTGCTGCGTGCGCGATGACACAATTACACGTGCAATTAGCCGCAGCAGCGACGCGACGCTCGGGCATGTCGATGAACGTTCGTGTAGCAAAAATGCCCGCGGAAAACGTTCTTAAACGACGGTTTCTCGGAAGCATAACCAACGGACCGTCGAAATAAGCGACGCAAGGGAAATTGCAGAAAAATGCCACCATACGAAACGCCTGGCGAAACGCGCAACGAACAGGGTCGCAATAGCAGAAGCTAGGGCTACGCCTTTTTACCTCGTGAAATGATAATAAGCCGGTACGACAGCGTTTTCGGCTTGCGTAAATGGCCATTGAGCGGCGTTTTAGCTCGCTTCCACGATCCTCGTAAATAGCACGTGCAACGACCGCAATGTTCTCGCAGAGGAGAGCTTTCGGTCGGTTGCTAGGCGTGCAAGAACGACACGCGCGTTTCGCGCAACGCCGGGACGACGAGAATAACTTTTAGTTGAATTTAATCGAGGACCATCTCGTAGGATCTGTCTCTCCTTTTACGTAACGCGTGTGGTACGCAACTGAAGGAAGTTTTTTTTCTTTTTCGAGTAACGTGTATCTCGGCGAAGGAGATAAAAATTATACGAGAGCCTCGTAGACCGCGTTATCGTCCCGTCGCGTACCATAGGAAAGAACTCGATCTTCGAGTTCCAGTAAACGACAAGGGTCGACGGAGATCTATTTTAAGAAGCTGCATTAACGTGTCGTTCGTCGCGGTGACGAATTCTCGTCGTGAAAAGAAAAATCGCTCGCCGACATCTTCATTAGAGGGCGGCAGTGCGCGACGCATCGCAATCGTTACGGTTTACGAGCATCAAGAAAATGCGTTAATGCGGACTCACGCGCCTATAAACCCACGGCTGGCTGATGGACGGCATAGCGAAGGCTTTCTCGCATCCCCGAACGATATCCTATAATTGCTCTTCTATCTCGCGGTCGTTAAACCAACGCGACTCGCGAACGGCACTTACCGTCGCCATGCGGCGATGGAAAACCGCGGATAACCGCTATCTCCTCGTATAAACTATTTTCCTTTCCTCGCTGAGGGAAAGAATCGCGATTAGGTTCTATTTTAAAGCACGCTTTAAAGCTTCGCCTTTCCCGAAGCCAGACACCGCAACCGAATCGACATTTACCGAAAATCACCCCTCGACGACCGTTCCGAATCCTGAAATCTTTCGCGTTTCGCGAATTCCACGCTCTCGCCCCGCGATTACACGCTCGTCTTACGTTCGCGTGAAACGCCAGCACCGATCCAAATACCATGCCGCGTCGCGCCGCTCAGCGTAAAAGGAGTCTACATTCCAAGAAGACATTATCGTCTATAAAGCCCGAGGATGAACAGGTCCGCAAGCTTGCGCGCTCACGCACACGCGCGATCCTATCTGCGTAGCCGAACACGCGTCGGTCGCGATGGACAACGCTTATGAAGTTGACGCGATAAAAGTGGCGACGGAAGACGGACGCGGTCGCGGGTTATCTGAAACGAGCGGTCGCGGTGGACCGTGAGAGTTGCTCGGAGCAATCGGTTTAGACAAGTTCGAGCTTTTTGCTCGTCTGCCACGATCCGGTTGATGGATGGTCCCTAGCGCCGCAATAATATAGTCGCGTCCGGGCCTCGACGCTCGTAACCAGCGTCCGTGCGCCTCCCGGCGTCGATCCGCCGGTAGGAAAAGAAAATCCCACGTTGCCGGGGAAACGAGCGGCGAACGCGCACAGCTGTTATCCCTCGTAATCCTGTTCGCCGCTGCGAAACTGCAGAAAAACCGCGGTGAAAAATGGCGATCGGTGGATTACGAGCGCGCCGAGCCAGTCTCGATTTCAAGTTCGAGTTCGATCGCTGCTGGATTCTGAGAAACACGCCGGTGTCGCGGCGATTTTTCATCCGGCCTCCCTTGCAAACCTGTTTAGAGCCGCTGCGATTATAGCTATGTGTACCGCGGCTGTCGCACGGCCATCCGCTCTGGGAAATTGCCGATATTCTGATTAAAACGGAGCGAAACACGCGGCACGGCGGCTATCGTGCTGCGTGGCCGAACGAAGGGACGCAGATAGCCGAGGAAAAATCGGAGTACCACTCTTGCTGGAATTTCAGGAAGACTCGGATACGATCGGTAGCTGGTTTTCCAGGAAAACTACCCGCGATGAGAGAGACGCGTGCACCTTCGGTATGCGCAGGACGATCCAACTTTTTACCACTCGACGATTTCCACGACTACGAGAAACGTCTTGAAAACCACGAAATTGTCCGTCGAAGAAGGAACAGCGGTTTTTTTTAAATAATCGCATTGTACTCGAAGACAAAGACCCGCTATCTTAGAGGAGCATCTGCTTCTTGCGCTTTTCCCTTTATAACCGACCGTTTCTCAATTTTTCTCCTAGATGACGCATAATATTAAGATAACGTAATAAGTTTTACAATAACGCCGCGTTTGCGCATAAACCGCTAATTATTACATCACACGGCAAAAACAGCTGTTACAGTTACAACGCTAGTTTAATTTCGAATGACGTTTAGCTTCGATGCCGTTTCCCGGCCGTTTTCCCGCTCGGCATACCTAATTGTGCGTTGAAAATAAACGACGCTGCCGCTCCAAGAGCGTCCCATACAGAAGCAAAGCTTGCTGCGGATGAAATATGCTTACGTAGTGAAACTCCTAGATTCCCATTGCTCTTTAAATCTCGTTCAATAAATTTTCCGAGAAGAACGGAGAGCCCGCGAACGTTTAAATAAATCATCAAATGCCTGAAAGCCATCGCTGCAGGCGTTCTATTATAGATATACTTTATACCGCAATATATTACAATTAACGCTGCCAAAAGAATCTCGGTTAAACCTCACGCCCGTTACCGTTTCCTACTCCGTTTCTAACGTTTCGAAGATATACGAGTTACACAAATCTGGATTTGATCGTACAAATGATCGTAAATCCCCCGATCTCTACGAAAATACTCGACAATTCCGAGTATTACGCTACTACGATAAGAAGAATTCAGGTACATTAAATAATAACAGGATCTACTGGCATCATCGGGAACTTGATTAAGGGAAAAAGATACGCAACGCTTAAAACGTGTTTTATATTTATATTTAACAGATAAAGGGACGTTGAGATACCCCTTACCACTGTTCGAAGTCGTATCGAATTAATTACGAACGAAAGTACCATTTACTATCGCCGTGGAGGAAAAATTACGACCATAAATATGGATTTCGCTTGATATTAAAATCCATAGACTAATATGACCATAAAATTCGACGACTCCGTAAAAGTCGCCGTGCGCCGTACGACTTACATTATGCTATTCCCCGTAGTAAATTCGTCGGGCTATTAAAATTTCTAACGAATTCACGCGGAGCAGCAAGATCGAAGTATCCCTGGAGTATCTTCACGGGGGGAAAAGGGCCAGAGAAAAATCTATCACCTGACCGAACGTTTATTCGGAAAATAAAGCATCCACGAGGGGATAGCCAGGCTCGGTCTGGCTATCTCGACTGACCGAGCTGGTTGGTGTAATCATCGGAACCCCCCATATACCAGCAACCACCTTCAACAGCAGGACATAACAAGAGGTGAGCCAACCAAGGGGGGAATACCATGTAAGAGACTTTAATGCTTCGTATCACGAGAAAGAGAGATCGTACTCGTGTATGCAGCAGGGTATTTACGGACTGAGCGTTATCGCTCGAATTTGAGGGGTTGTCACGATGAAGCCAGGGCCCGAGATAAAGAATAACGACGCGCGGTGTAATTGGACGGGAAGAAAAATGGCGAGGCAACGAGAACTGGCCTCTGCCGACGAAAAAATGATAGACAGCATACGGTTTTGCGCTAATTCCATTCGCGACAGTTCATCTTTCGTTCCGTTGCTAAAAAAAGAACGACTCGCGCGAGACGGTAATAGAATAGGGATAAGCCTCCGGAGAGACTTGAACGCACGCACAAGCTGCATCGACCGGAGAGTCGAGAATTTAAGTACTCGGGCGAATTAATCGACTAATTTTTCCGACATTTATATCCCTTCTAGCGTTCCACCGTGGATAAATTTCGCTGGAATCCGCTTTCTTTTCTTCGCCGGACGGCTATCGCTCGGAGTCACGCCACGAGCATCGCCGTGCGAATTCACGAGGACCACGCAGCGATCGCCAAAGCGAGCGGTGAAAAAAACGAAGAAAGGAAGAGGAAGAGATTTTACACGGCACACCGGATCCCGACAGAGGCGATTCCTCACCGTTGTCCGGCTCCGTAATGATGGATAATGACACAGGATGCGAGTGACCGGTATAAACCTGCGCGTATTCAGCAAGAGGACCACGACGACGGTAACTCGTATCATATAAAATGGCGAACGAGACAGAAAGAAAAAGAGAGAAGAAGAGTGGCATCCGTTTACCACCGAGATTCCGCTTCACCTGTGCAGCTTATACGCCTCGTGTACTCGGCTACGCACGCTGTGTTACACAGCGGACGTTGAATTCAAACCGTCCTTCTCCCTGTCCCGGACATCCAACACAGATCCCCTAAGGAGGGCTCAATCTTTACAACGTGGCATGACACAGTCCCACGGGGCCTGTTTACGCCCGTAAAAGTTCAGCCTTTTAACTAGCCAAGAACCTAGCCCCGAGATCCTCCGTTGCCATCGGAATCTCTCTACTTCGACCCGAGGTTCTCTTCGGATGACATTTTACGAACTAACGTGTAATTTTATTAACGATAAATTCGAGACATCGACACGCGGTTCGAATTCTGAAGAAGAACTACGACTCCTCGAAACTGTTTCCGTTACGAGGAAACGAGGATCCGTTGAATTCGTCGCGCGAGTTCGACCTCGTCCCGCGAGACGAGCATCGAGCATAAACGACTCGAAATTCCTCGAAACCTGGAAGATTCATCGGGTAATATTAAGCGCGCTGATAAAAATCGTAATTGTTCCATCAATTCTTCCATTTAAAAATCGATTCGACAACACAGCGACGCGATGGGGAGAAGGTTAGAACACGTTTCTCCTCCTTAACCGTCCGGGCACGTCGAGTCAACGTTTAGCCGCGCATGTTCGTGATATCGGCGATCTTTGTTTTATTCTTAATCAACGCGCCGCGCGATCGTTTCTGGCAAGCAAGCGTGTCGGTGATTTGCCTGTAGCTTCCACGTCCGTACCGTGTCAGTGAACACGAATCGCGGGTAATTGTAGCGTTTTAGTACCTGGTGCGCTCCCTCGTCGGTTTAATAAATAGAAAGGCCTTGATGCCTGTACGATGCTTTAACGTTGCGACCGGTTATTACCGTGGTGTTTACTATTTTTACTCTTAATTACGACGACGCCAGTCGATGAAGAAGTTCTCCGTCACCAAGAGATAAGCTAATCGCGATGCATCCTCCGCGCGTAGGTACGTGGACGTTGAACCGGGCATAATGGAACGCAGGTGCAGACAATGGGTGTAGCGTTACGGAAAGCGTATCACCTCGACGTCCGATCAATACGTTTTATCAACGGCATTCGATCCTTTCCATTACCCGATTCGACTTTTACGTCTATCAGTTTATCGACCGCAAAAACTAGGCGTGGATGGCGGTCGTCGCACGGAGCTTGTCCTTTGGAATGCTATCTTTCGTATCTGACCAAGTGGTATCCTATGTGTCACCTCCCTGTGTATCCTAATTTCATTTTACGATAACTAAAATTCCCATTCGTCGCTGTGAAAACTCGGAATTTTGCGTCATGTTTAGAAAATACGAGATCTTCGAGTTTCGACTGAGAATTTAGCGTGTTTGAATCGAGAGTTACGCTGTAGGTAAAAGTAACGGAGAAAGATCATCGGACGAAATACGAGTATTCTGTTCCTAACTTAGTGCAGACCGCGAACCTGCTATGTACATCGCGCTATGGCAGAACGTCTACCCTACACACCCATTTCATCCCGAGTATCCAACTATACGAGTCTAACCGGCGTTTACATTCACCTGTACACACTCTTGGACTCGCAGCCCCGGTCGATAATCGTCATTTTGCCTGACTACCATTTTAATTGCCGCCACTGCCATTTGCGCAAATCTCGTCTCTTTTAATCCAGCTGCTACCCATTTACTGCAACGACCGTAATCGCAAACTCGGGGCAGCCAGGCACGTAAACGAGCGCGCATCATGATATACTGTTTCATTCGATACGACTCCGGCCATTCGTGCCTCGTATTCATTCGTTTGAAGACATAATCCGAGAATTACCGACCTCTGGAAAGCGGTTTAAGTGCAAATATTGCAAGCAGCACGAAAACCACGGGTCTGTTCTTGGTAGCGAAACAATGCTACGACGCGACAGGGGCAGGATTTCTCGAAGCGGAGCCTCCAGCCCGAAATCCGATCGAAATAATTATAAAATTACTCAGCCACCAACGCCCCGTACTCTTATATTTATTTCTCGCTGTATCAGATATCATCTCGGCCAACCGCTAGCATAATATGCCATTATACGGAGTATAGGCTCCACACCCTCTCCTGCGCGAGTATCGGGCACGTTGTACTCGCGTTCACGTTCACCTGTACCAACACAAGCACGCATCCCCAGTCGCCGGTACCAGCTGATAATCGTCATTTTGCTTCTCAGGTACGATTTTTCTAAACCGCCCGGCAAACCGCTCCGAGAGTTTCTGCCATTAAAATTTATTTCCCACTGATCGCGGCGGTGCTTCAGAAATAGCAGACGATGGGTAAAGAAAAAAGAAAGGACAGGAAACCCTTTCCACCGTCGATTTAACGAATCCACGCATTCGAGAGCTCGTCTCAGGGTAACGATGCACGCGTCTCTCTCTCCGGGCCGGAGAAGCTATGACGGCGAAACGTTGGCAGTGTTCGCGCTAGCGCCATTGTACTGTCAGCGGTAGCAAAATCTCGAACAGCCCGGCAGCCGCGGCAGGAGGTATCAGAACGTCAAAACGACGCGAGAAAAACCGCATTCCGCGGCCACGGAACCATACAATGAAGCGAAAAATATCGCCGTGGACGATAATTACTGTCCCGCGGTAGCGATTTATTGCCCGACGATACCGAGAGGCGCGGAACCAACGCCTTTTTCTCGCCAACGTTTTCTCCCATCCACCTTTCCCACCGCCTGTTTATTTACCAATTATACACCCGGCTCTGTACTTTTCCCTTTCGCCCCCTTGGAACACGGTTATTTCCGCGCGTTCGCTCACGATCCAGCAATGCGCGGCCAACTTCGGCAGCTGTGATTTGCTCCGTATCAACGGCCGTCGAATTTCCATCACCTCCTACAGACGTCGAGATAGCTATTCCTGATTTTCCTCCTACCGTTCTCGAATTTATTTCACCTCCGAGATTTATAGCAATCAGAACAAAAAGAGCTTCCCACGAGAGTCGCGAATTTTCCGCAACCACGAGATTGATATGTCCCAAAAGGAAATAAAGTGGGAAGAAGGGGGCATCGATTCTTGTCACGAAGGCGTCCGAACGACCGGGTAATAAAACGACCTTAACTATTCATTGTTCTGCATAATAACAGGAGCGAAATGGTCATGCCAGACGTAACGGGCTTATGCGCCGTTGAGAAGAATGCGGAGCCATATCTGTTCGGCAAGAAGTTAACCGGGTTAATGTCCCTAATCGCGGATCGGTGGCAAAATTGCACCCTTCGAATCGCGAACGAGCGAACGATCGTACTTTGCCCGGCTCGTAAAACACCGGTGAAAAAATGGCAGGGTCTCGTGCAGAAAATGGTAATACGCGAGAAAACGCGATGACTCGGCTCGTTACTAAAACACACCGCGAACCACGTCTTTTTTCCCCCCCAAACCGAGTTCGCACTTCGTTTCGTATAACGTGATATGCAAACCATCGTGTCTGTAAAACGTGACAGAAAGGAAAATGATAACGACGACGCCTGTTCGATGTTGGCTCATTTCGCGATAAATGACGCACCGTGTTCATAAGATATAACGTTAACTTCATAAATTTAATGCAAAGTACACCTTTCCTTTGGACCCTGTACTTTGATATAGCTCGAAATAAAAAGAGACAACGTGCCTCGTTGAAACATTTTTTCTAGATCCCGTTAATAAAGTCTTCTTTGGTATTCCACGCGCAACGATGTAACCTGTCCGCTTTATCGAATATATTTACGTAATCGGAAATTGGATGACAGTGATCTGTGATCAGTATTTCGATGTTTACGGTGTGATATGCGCGATGAATCGACGGTATCGTCATAAATAATTAACGAATTCCATGTAAATTCGAGATCTATTTACGTTTCCAATGGCACCGAGTATTTCCGATCAAGCGGTAAGCGAT
The DNA here is from genome assembly GCA_002201625.1 of Euglossa dilemma. Classification (NCBI taxonomy): domain Eukaryota; kingdom Metazoa; phylum Arthropoda; class Insecta; order Hymenoptera; family Apidae; genus Euglossa; species Euglossa dilemma. The sequence continues at coordinate 1,368,054 of NIJG01000013.1, read as the reverse complement.
CCTCTTCTGATTCTAATTACCATCACGGTCATCCTCGTGGACATTTCGCGAAGTGCATTTCAATAAAATATCGCCAAGCCAGCGAATGCGGTAACCAGCGGCACGATTCCGCGCGGATAATTGGCGAAATTTCAATTCCGCGTATACGGCGAAATAATTGGAGCAATAAAATGACGGGAAAAAAGCGAATAATGCGGGAGAACTGGTTTGCTGTCCAACTTTCAATGGCAAGTATGCATGATTTATCGCAACTTCGTTTAAATCTCGTTTGGTCCGTGTCGGTGTAAGCGACACAAACATTGGAGGAGGAAGAGGGGTGGTCAAAGCTGTCCATAGCCATATAGGCGAAACCTTGAAATCCTTGCATCGCATTACACGACCATACACGTAATACGTAGAAGGCAATACGCAACACTTTAAGGAACACGCCGCGACCGTGACAACTATTATCCTTAAGATTGCGCGTGCACCGGTCCGTTGTAACTAGCAAATAATTATTGAAATTTTTTAACGAGATCGTGTTACCACGCGATGATACATGCAACCGTGCAGGGTCGCGGTTGAAATTAAATTTCTTCCTCTATCTGTTACGGAATCGTGTTGTTCTCCGATTCTCGCTTTCTATTCTATATTCCTGTTAGCGTATCTTTGCGAAAATTTAATAACACGAAGAATTAATAACTCTATTCGAATTAAGCAGCTCTAACGATATCAAATTTCCATCTATTTTTACGCGAATTTAGAATATTCGATGTTATCGTAACGGTAATAATACTTTTATGAGACTCGAAGAACAATAATCGACGTTACATGCTACACCCCAGGAAAATTGTATTACGGTATTAATACCCGATAATTATCGGTTATGAAACCTCGTGCAGAACGATAAATCACATTTACTTTGTAACACCGTGTACTGGCGAATTAGAAGAATCATCCGACTCGTTGGGGTTAATCTTAATTAAATCTCTCCGGATCTCACCTAACATTGCGTGTACATTAATCTTCGGAGCTTCCTAGAGACCAACACGAGACCTGCTCTTTTATTCTATTTGCCTTCCCGCGTGTAACTAGCTACACATACGGTGAAAATAGATAAGAAGTCCGCTCACGATCTTGTACGCAGATTCTCTTATCAAAACGCACAGAACGTTCCTATGCACCGTGCTGCATGGCGCTTCCTTCGAGCATCTTTTATTTTATTTCCTATGCTCCTGCGGACGCTTACATCCGTCGGATAAGATTTCGAAATAGCAAACCGGGCTCTCGAAAAGAAAACATAACCAACTCTGATACGAAAAACCGGGCACGTAATCCGTCATAATTAGCAAAAGCTCGTTCGATTCGTGAAATTATTACCTTCTCGAGGATACCTTGAAAATGTACGCGTTACACGTTATACCTAACGTCGATTCGCATCAACGTTTCGCGTTACCGCGTAACGAGCTCCAACAAAGAAGAAACAACAGGGAGAAGCAAAAAGAGAATTAATTGTAACGCGGCAGACAACTGTCACGCAGGAGGAAGAAAGCAATCGCGCGTTACTATCGTCGGCCTAAAGTGCCGGGTGATTTATTAACGAACTCGTTCCGAACCGTAAATAACGCTAACGAATCGTAAATGGTATATCGTTAAACAAACGCTCGGAGCGCATCAGGCTCGGAATGGTTGACCGTTGGCAGGATTCGTACGATTCCGAGCTGTTAACAACAGCCTCAACACGTACATCGGAGCACCATTCGTACCAAGGTTGAAAACGAACTCTACGTCGGCAGCACGTTTGCGTTTAGTGCATGCATATGCATCAGGTGTGCCAGACACTGTCGCACGTACTGAAATAACTCGCGACGTTTGATTCGCTTATCCAGCGAAAATCGCTGCTACGTTTCATTAATAGCGAGTCAATTAGATAAAGACCGGTATGCAAAACGGCGTGAGTTATCTCGGGTATAAATTACGTCCGCGATACCGCGAGTTATTCTCTTCTAATTAGCCATTTCGGTTGCGAGATATCCGCTTTCGGACGAAACAAACGGGCAATCCCTGACGTTTTTACACGAAATAATTAGCGCCGCGTGTAGAAAACCGGTGCAAATGGTAGCACGTCCCTCCCCGATCGATGATACAGAGAAATCGCAACGACAGAGGACGGATATACGCGTAGCTTTGGCTTATTAAATTAGAAAAAGCCCGATTGTTCGCGATCACTCGGTTAGAATGTCTCTGAATCAATTTCGTTCTACCATGGTTTCCACACGTCCACGTTGCACCATATCCTGTATTGTTTCACACCGGCAGCACACCGGTGTGTACACGAAGATCCTTAAGAGGAGAATTTTGACTCTAATTATCGTTTGGCCGGCCGATCGAGGTGCTCGTACACGTCCGACGCCGGCGCGACGTCAAATTCTATTTGACCGTACGTAGAACGATAGAAAGCGCGATCACGCAGGTAATTTGCACGCGCAGTTAGACGCTCCTCTGAGAGTTCGTCGAGTTGGCACACGACACCTCCCTCGACACGCATAGAAACGCATTTCCGCCTTTCTAGGCGAATGCAAATCCACCGTGGCCGATTAAGCCGATGGACGTGGTCCAACGACGACCGACGCCTTGCCAGGCGTGGGAAATTTTTCTAGACCAGGTGAACGAGTTAGTCACCGTTCACCCTTCCGTCATAGGGTCAAATAGCCGTTGCGTAATTAAATACCGCTTATATCAGCGCAAGAGATCGTAAAAAGCTCGAGCTTTAGGTATCCTAATGGAATTACCGATTGTAGATATAATTGCTAAGGTCTCGCGAATGCATGAAGGCTGTATTTCATTGGAACGCGATTCGACCACCTGTTATTACAAGTTTGAACGAGCAGACCTGGGAATTTGCGTAGATAGGAAATAACTAGTAAAAGCTGGAAGCGAAAATTTCAATATTCACGAAGAAAGGAGTGTTATTTTTAAACGAATTTACGTACCGCGAGTTCGATAAGTGGTACGGTTGAAATGGAATGAAAGCGCGATCGTGTCGCAGAGCGACCAACGAGCGCAATTATATTTGACCAGCGAAACGAGCAGACGGATTTCGCTAAGAATTATGTAATCCGAGGTTTTTGCTACGGATGTTACCTCGGCACCGGTTACCACGACGTGAATTATCGGAACAGCGGGGACAATGCGGTTCAACCGTGGTTGCTCGTCAATCCAAGTGAAGAGGCAAGTCATCTTGCTAACTCGTTCCTCTTTTGCATTGAATTATGAGCAAAGAATTCATATAAATCGAGATTCATTCCGATATATCAAACCGTGAAGCGCTTTTCTGATATCGTGAGTTGCATATCCAATGTCCCTTTTGTTTAACGTATCCTCGTGTCTTGTAGATTTATTCCGAATTCGCGAGTTTTTTGCGGTTCCGTTCGACGAAGTATCAATAGCATAAAAGGCAGAAATTTGTAGATTAATCCTTCTACCGGGAATTTAGCTAACCGTCACGCTCGAATCGCCGCGTGTATAAAAAGAATTTAATACCAGAAATTTCGTTAGGGATAATAGATTATGGCTTCTAATAATAGCCTCGGGCGCTTTCTAAGATGCGTGACAAATTCGCGGCCGTTCTATGGCGCCATTTGCGAAATAACAGCGTAGGGCCACGGAGGCGTGCGAAAATATTCGACGCAGCCGCGATTTCACGCGAATTTCGACGATAAAGAAGCCGAAGGAAAATTAAATTTCCCCGTGAAAAGTACGCGTGCGTTAGAGGATTACTTCGGAAAGGCACAAGGCCTTACCCGGCGAACGTATAATACTTTCACAGAAGCGTTAGAGCAAAGGTCATTCTTCCCCGGCAAATCCAAGACGAGTAACAAAGTTCAGGCATTCACCGTCATACTGTTGATTTCGAGAGAGTGCAATTGCCATGCGGCGTGCAGAAAACGTTTACAAATATTTATCTTCCCGTTTCACAGCGAGCACTTTCGAAACGTATGACTCAACATTGAAAACTAATAAATAAAAAACCGAATGCGTCCGTAGGCTAATTAAAAAATGTTTAGCCCGCTTGTAATTGCGGAAAAGGAAGAAAGTATACGCATACGTGGTGTACAAAATAATACGTGCAATTAACGTTGCTAATAAATTTTTTACAGTAAGGTCATCCTGCTCGAACAGGCATCGTGACACACATTGTGCAACGAGCATAAGCGACACTTTCGATAATTTAAATGAGCAGTGACATTCAATGCAAATCGTGACGTGTATAAAATCATCGCCGAGAGGATGTCGCGAAACTTTGGTTCCTCTTCGATGGACAACGCGAAGAAAAAAATCTGACCGTTCGAATTACAGCTAGTTCGAGTGTTCAAGATCGTGTAAATAACGCGCAAACGAGGGAAAAAAGAATTTTTTGTAATTAAAAATTATTACGCGTTAATATAAAAAAATGTTAAATTATTTCCTATATGCGTTGCTTAAAAATATTTACGTCACGATTAAAATAAATATAACGTATGTACATATATATTTATCAACGTGAACGTACAAAAGTTTATCGATATTAATTTTATACGATTGGTCGAGGTTAAGTTTTGCACGATTTATCGAAAATATCGAAATTGTGCCGTTTCGAAAAAAAATTATTCGTTTATTCAAATAGAAATGCCCCAAACCTCCGCAATTTCATGAGAACCGTTCATAAATAAACAAGAGGTTAAATATGAGATAAAAAATAAATAAAACTGTCGTCTAACCTGTGTGAACGCGATGCCGGGCGTTGGTCTCGTTCGCCGGAAGAAGGTCGTCGTACTCCAGTGTCGTCACATCCTTCGTATGAACCAGCACAATCGCGGAGGTCACCAGCATCAACACCATCGTTACCGCCGATCGGCTCGCCGTCATTTTGATGGAGGAAATATGCGCTTATCGGCCACGAAAAATCCGTCGCGCGACACAGGACACGCCGTTCCATCACATTTTCGCGAACCGCGAGAATCGGCGCTCCAAAAAGGAAGGCTCGAAATTATCGAGCGGTCGAAGCGGGAAGTTCGAATGTCGGAATCGCGAGCCGGCCGCCAATCCTGGCATATTATTAAAAACCCGGCGAGTACGGTGACACGGGGACGAGACACGTTTATAAGAGCCGAACGCGTTAGTTCGCTATGATACGCGCATCTTTCCCGCGCATTTAAACCGATTCGGCGCAGAATTGACCCTTCGAGGGCGTCTGCTCTGTACGTGCGCAGATCGGACGAACTGTCATAATTACTGCGCACGGGGCAGGACAACGCGTGCGAAACGAGTGCACCGTTCACGGATGAGAAACTCGAGGTCGGTGAAACCTAAGGGATCCTCTTGGTCCGGCCTCGTCCCCTCGATTCGTGTCACACGAAGGGCTGCCAGTCGACGGACATTACACACTCGTCGACTGTCACTCGCGTACACGTAATTGAATGCGGCCTACGGAGGCGAAAATAAAAACAATTATGTGGGACCGCGCGTGCTACCTGTTTTAAAAGAAGTGTGCGCTTGCTGCACGAGTCCATGCTGCACTGCTAGGCAGCAGTCAGGTGTTTCAAGCAGCCGCCACACGACATCCGCGCCATCTGTCGACCTATCACCGAACATTCGGTGTCGCGCGTAAACCACCGGCGCGCTTTTCACGCGCACGTTCCTTACGTCGTTCTCTCTGTGTCACGTGGCCACTTGACTTCATTCATGGAGACAGGTCCTTTTATACCGCGAGCCTGTATGCGTAACCATCACCTCCGCCTGTGTAGGTGTGCCTTCTCCACTCTTTTCCTTTTTTCCCTCGCACAGTCGCGCACAGCTCGACCTGCGTACACGTGAAACGAGAATTAAATCGAAAGAATTGCCTGTTTATCAACGCGTCGCTTTTCCGCCCCGTGCAACGAGGCATTGTTGAAATTTCGTTTGATAAATCGATTCCGATGCGTCGCAGGTCCTCTGATAAAAATGCACGCGGTGTAATGAATGCTTCTCCGAATCGAGGCAGCTAACCGAAACGTAATCGATTCGAGGAAACTCGAATTTTAAAAACACCCGTAATCGAAAAATCGACACGTGTCCCTCTCGCACATTTCTCATTCCGCATAGGTACACACCGGCGTTTCAACTCGAAGATCGTCTCCGAGCTTATCCCTTTTCGCGATCGCCGTCACAAATATCCGCGAGCACGTATCCTCCCTTTTATGATTACCAAACTCGAAACATAGCGTGCAAAGGTTGCCCAACACCGACAAACCGTTCGCCGACCGCTTCTAAACAGTTTCCTGCACGAAGGCAGCCGCGATTCGTTCGTTACCTACATTTCCCTATCGGCGGCGATTTCTCACCGTCTCTCTCGATCCCTGGCCTTAGCAAGGTAAAATCGCGCGTCGCAGTCACGTAAGCGTGGCCTCTCCGCGAAGAGGACACGGATGCCTCGGTCTACCGGTATTTAATTAAGCCCGGTCGTTCGAGAAAAAAAGTCGTTGGTACAGGAAGCGATGGGTTTCGAGTACGCGAGCAGCGGACCGTAGTTCGAGCCCCGTTACGGGACAGATCCATTGGCGTAGTCTCGATCGATCGGCCATCGTCCTTCCTACTGCCGATCTTCGCGCATCGCGGCGCCCCGACGCCGTTGCAGAATGCCGGTGCAACTTCTCGCCGGTATTCCAAGGGATCGCGAACCACGTCGACCTTAAAAATTATCGACACGAGACCCGAGAGTAATGGTCAGAGCAAAACACCGGCTTTGTCTTTGTCGCGCGTTCCCCTTTCCCGCTTTATCTCGCTCTATCTGTCCACCGTTAAAGGCAAACGATCCGTGTTCTTTTTCACCCTGACAAGGAAACGGACGGTCGATGCACTTCCAATCGCAGGTCGATCGCGATACGTAATCTCTGGCCGCACAGGGGCGATTGCACCGAGTAATGCGCATGCCAACGGCCGAGAGCCAAGCGGCGGAATTAGAATGAAAAAGGACACGGTTCCCTATTGTCTCTGATAGCGCCGACAGATGCCACGTTTTTCCGTGATTGTATAATGGGAGAAAGAGATTTTATATATTACTCGTTCTCGCGATGCGGAACTTCGAAAATATGCAGAACAAAACGAGGAAACGAAGAGTATGATGATTACACCAGGTAGTCGAGTTTTTCGAAGTCTTAGGATACTGTAGGGTATAGAGGATCGTAAAACGTGTCTTCCTTTTAATGAGCCGCTGCTCGGCCACTTTTCTCACGTATGAAGAATTCACAATACTTTATTGTTCGGTTCTTGAAGACGATAGTCTTAATGGTCGTTAGAACTTCGAGATATCTTCCGCTGCGATTGTAACTGATCACGATTGTCCAACTATTGCATTAGCGTTTTTCCTTTTCTTTTTTTCCCCCTTTTTTTATGCTTGCAGCGAGCAATTATTAATATTATCTTACGTATGAGACGCGCAAGAATCGAGGTTCGGCATAACTTTGAGTTGGTGCCCGAGAAGAAAGTCACGACGGATGCGTAATTTCGGTATGATGTCTAAACACGGCGCTACGTACCAACGAAATTCTTCTATGCTTCTTCATTTTAGTCGCTTCTTTTTTCAAGCCTCGGGGGACATATTCTCACGAAATCCGGTTCTACTGGTTTGGGGTTAGATACGAAGGTGAAGTTTAGCTGCAGTGGCCCGAGAAATCGCCACCTCTGCTGATTACTATACCGCAATGCACCGTGTAAGATTAGTTCGATTATTACGTAAAAGAATAGAGGCACGTGTCAGAAATGAAACGGTCAGTCGAAACGTTACAAGCGTATTTTTAATTCAACCGGTGTTCTCCGTTGCAAACAATGATCGATTCGTAAACTGCACACGTGCAATTAAATCATTGGAGCTGCACGAAAGATTAGAAACCTGAGTCATCTAGCGTGGAACAAAGGGGTACACATCGCGCTAATTCTCCGCTGAAATATAGATAAACCTGTGAAAACGGAAAGGAAACGAAGGACTATATACCGAGATATTTACCAGGAACAGTCTAATTAACTTAACCCACATGCCTAGGATCCGTAAAAGCTTGGAGAACTAACAGTGTAAGAAAAATCTAGCAATGGCTTCGAAATGGTACCTTCTGAAATGTCCATAAATCGCGAGGTATGGCGATATCAAAAGTAAGACGGATAAAATCGAATTTGAGAAACGTCCAGGTGATAGCTGTTAAGCGATCTTCGATTAATTTGCGAGTTAATCTCTATTAACTTCCTGCGAAAATGCCCGACAGGAATTGGTCATTTATCGCTGCCTGGAATCTCATTTAAGAAGAAAGGTCGGCCCTCTTTCTCATTTTCGTCTGTTACGTGCGAATAAATGAAAAGATATTAGCGGCGCTCACATTACAGGTTGTCACGTTCGCCAAGGGGATGAAATTTATTACTTCAAATTGGTTACAAAATATGCCATAATTCTCGCGTAATTTACGGCCGTACCGACAGTGTTGACGACGCATCCCGTGAATACGTCTCTCTCATATAATATTATACATACGAGGGCAATACGAGAGACCAGGTACATTTAAATATTCATACGCAATGTATCACGAACCATACATCAGTTTGCGGCTGCGAGCACTACAAACACCAAGTCTACGCAACGTATACGGAGTGCCTTTTTAATAAAATCTCACACCTTTATTACCGTCCTCTTACCGATGCTCTATAATTTATAAGAAACGATCCCGACGTAACGTCGATCGTCGCGAATTTCGAAAATCTCGCTTCGATACGTGTTCTTTACTCAAAAAAAAAAATACATTCGAAGACATTTATTTGTTGAAAGTACACAGAGACAATAAGTGCTTCGTAATCTCTGAGTATAGTATCGTACATTTACGAGGTTCTGTTTAATAAAGGATGAATATAGGAAGAAAGGAAGCTCACTGAAATCGTAGCAATACCTAACTGATACCGTGAGATAAATGTTTCACCCTGTATAGAAAAGCATCATGCAGCCAAACACCATCTCCGGCACAACAGGTTGTTAATTTCTCTCTGTAAGATCCACGGCGGTGGGCTTCATTAAAAATTGAACTGGTCAGAATATCAGAGAGAAGAATAAATTTAACACGTATAAGCCATTAATTAGAGGTCCAATTGCCGATATTCTTATTGCACAAGGTGAAGGTTACGTACGTAGAATTTGCTTCCAAAAAAATGCCTCGCAAATATACCGATTTGTTTGTCTCGTGCTTATGAGGGATATAAAAACTAGCAGCACTAGAGCGTAAAGTTTGTATAATGCCTTCTTCTGCATTCGCCCTGTAAAGCCCAACCATATATTTACATAAAAATTTCCATAATTCATATACGCGAAAAACACACGGTCCTGTGTCGCGCGATGCAAATTCTGACACTTTCATTGCCCTGATCTTTTGTTTAGTCTTTCAATGCTCGGTAATTGGCCAATATACTCTGTATACTCTGTAATAAATAATTAAATAGTTAAAACGAAGTATACGCGCAATTTCGCGAAACCAGGCGACATTGAGATATTGAATTTAAAATTTCTTCGTTTGAAATTCCACTTGCCCGAGGGTTACAACTCCGATAATCACGCCGATGGTAAAATCCGAATCAGTTACGCTCAATTAAATCTGCCGTAGACCAAGGAACCTCGTAGCAACTCGCGATAAATTCAAGTTTCACGAATCTAGGACCATTTTCGACGTAATCTCACGATTCATGGCGGATTTCAGCGCGATCCCATAACTCAAGACGGATCCTACCAAGCTTCTGCTTCCTAGGATTAGTTCCACTGTGATATCTCAAGTCAGATCTCGATTGAACCTCGGGATCCAGAATAGATTCTAACAGAGAGTCCTACGTGAATCCTAGCAAAATCCCTCGATATATATCCTTATGATTTTGAATTGTAAACACGAGCTTAAACGAGAAAAATATGTTGGTAATTTTTAGCCGATGATTTAGATACGAGAAATAATTTTCGGTAAAAATGGTGAATTGATATGCATCGAAACTTACCGCTTTTCGTCTAGTGCATCAGCCAGAAATCACTTCGAAAGGAATTCTCTTCGTAAAGAGGCAGAGAGAGGAGGTCGCGGCAAGAACATGGCAAGAAAAACAATTAACTCTACACAAACACATTTACAGCTGCCGGGTTTCGCGAGCAATGAACTCATGGGAAGTACTCGCATCGTGCCAAGATGCTGCTACGAACCGCAATGTTCATTCCTATGTGTGTTGATACTTGCAACGTAGAACCTGCGTATCGATTGCTATTGTACTACGCCGGAATTAGCATGGTGAATGAAATTTTATCTTTTCGAGCAATCTTTTAAATAATATAGCTCAATCGAGGCGATTCGACTAAAACTCTTTACGTTAAATTCATAGCGATTCAAGCATCGTTGAATACATCGTAAGAGAATTGTTCCCATAAACGAAACGAATAATTTCCGAATCTTCATTTTCTTTCATTTTCACTGATATTTCATCCGTTGTGATATCGCATTTACTTGAAACGTGCAACTCCGATTCGAATATGTATTTACTTAGACAAGAGATATGTAACTGTCAAACGGAATTTCTGTCTGCTTGTATTCACGCACATTTATTGAAACTTAGGGACCCCCTTTTCTTATGCTAATACTGTTCTTTCCACGTATCTCTGTTCATTGTATGCATACTGAAACTGCGCTTATGCGAGTGCGTAAAGTAAAGAATAAAGGCACATTAAACGTGGAGAACAAGAAATGCAAAGTAAAGGCGGTATGCTCGAACCTTGAATGCACAATTGAATAAACGAGTGACTGCTTTTAACTATCAAATATCGAATTAATTAGTCAACGGAGAGAGTAATGGAAAACGGTAATTATTTATCAAAACGCTGGCCAATCTCGTCCTAAAGGTATTTTAATACACATGCACGCGTATATCTGGGAAATATACCTTGTCAAGGAATCCGCGAACAATGTGCAATAGTCCTGTGTACGCATAGCTGGAGGAATTTTTAAAAGAATTTTTTCTAGGCATGCACAATGTGCAGCAGATCAACCAGGTAAGATACAACGAGTGGGAATACAGAAAGGAAGCTTCTATAACGGTATAAAATATAGTCGAACTGTTGCTCGCAGAAAACAAGAAATGGAGTACGCAGTCTTTTTCCCCCGAGGACGATCTAGATTACGGAATAAACTGCGCATTACGAAGGGGACCGCATTTCCTCAGGATATCTGTGCACAAGCTTGCTACAAGACAAGATTTCCATACGACTTTATTTCAGAAACTTGTTTTTCCATTTGTATAACTCTGTAAGCTGCAATGTAGAGTGATACTATAAAAAAAAATACAGAATAAAATTACAGAGTCAGCTTCTCGCTAATTTAAAGAATTAGAAAATTTGTATAATGATGTAAAAAGAAGATAAATGCGAAATAAAACATGTCGGTACCAGGGTAATTGAAAACTTATGAAACGTTTGTCGATGATGGTGTAGATTTACATGATTTACGTTACATGTACAATGAAAAATACATTTATACATTTTAATCTTATTAACAGCACAATTTTGTTCACGCATCGAGAAATGTCGACATAGCAAACTAGCATCATTTTGTCAATTTGAAATTTTCGCACGGCACCATTAGCAATGTCTTGAGGCTTAAGTAATATCCTGAAGTGACAGCAGCGGATATTACCTACTGCAACTTCACTTCGCTACAAAATAGACGTTGCGAGGTTTACCGATGCGCAATTGAGAAACACTATTTGAATAATATCCTCAACGATAATTACTTCGGTCACGAATAAGGCGAGCATTGTTTCATTGCTCCAATGCAATCACTAGAGCAATTGATCTGACTTTTTATACATCATTTAATCGTTAAATTTAATCATTAATCAAATCATCGGTTAAATATAAATTTCTATTAATTAATAGATTGAAAATCCTTAACATAAAAATTAAAATAAATAATAAATCCTACCTTATATGCTGTAAATATTTGGTATATTTAACTTTCATAGTTCAATATATATAAAATCTTTGATTACATAATTACATAAAACTTTGAAAGATTAAATTAATATTTAATAATGCATAAAAAATAATTAATCTATAACATACTTAAGGCATATGTACACAACAACAAATTACAATATATAGCACTGACAACGAAAGCAATCATCAGTACATTTATAAGATTTCATAAATTTGAGCTCTGGAGATGGTTGTGCAGGTCCTAAGTTTAAAGAATCCTCACTTTCTTCACTCATTTCATCAATGCTAAATGTATCGGTAAGCTCTTGTTTATGTTTTGAAGAATCTTTTGATTTAGTTGTTGGAAAAAGAGTCATTTCACCTTCACTAGAAATTAATAAAGAAGAATGATACTGAGAATTGTTGCATATATAGTATATAAATATTCAACTACCTTTCACTATCACCATGCCAGTATTCAACAAGAGGAAGATGTTCTTTATTTTTATTTGGAACAGGGAGTCTTTGAATAGAAATCAGACCAGCAGCACTACTACCACCACCACAACTTTTATCATACTTTGGCAACTTTACGTAATCTGAGCTACGTTGAATACGTTTAGCTTGTTCAATTCGTGCCTCTATAAAAAATAAATACCATACAATGAAAATTATAAGCATTATATTTGCATATAACATAATGATTAAACTAATACCAAGCTTTCTTTGTAACTGTTTAGTAGTAGAATTATGCTGAGATGTCTGTGTCTGATTGCTGCTACAACTGCTATCGCTTCCCTAAAATAAAGAAATATGAAATAATTCATTACCTTTACTGTCTCTAATTAAACTCATTACTTATAACATTTTTATAAACTTCATAAAATATAGCTTAGCTTGGAAAATTATATATTTACCAAAAAAAGTCTTTCATCTTCTATATGACTAGTGGTCTTTGGATCACTGTCAATTCCACTATCTTCCATCACAAAATAAAAATGTACACTAAACTAAAGACTAATTCTTTCGATTCATCTGAAATAAAAGATAAGATTTTCTTAAATCGACGTACAAAAGCCTGATACACATAACCACGTATAAATACAACCGTGAATAAAAATAATGAATAAAATAATACCTCTTATCACTTAAATATTTATTAACAATGTACAAATTCCATTTTTAATTTATATATTGTCATTTTTTTATATACAGATACTTTGAGTAAGTATTTAAGGAATAATAATTTATTCTGAGATAGAATACAATTTATATATGATATACATTCTATTATATGAAACCATGCTTAATAAAAGACAATTTGAAAATTTTTACTTACAAGTATTTGTAAGCTATTCTGACTTATCTACAAGTAGGAAGCATGCTTACATTATCATGGTATGCTCCATTATTGATTTTCTTTCTCTATATAACCACACACAATATGTTCAAAAAATTACTCTTATTTAAAGAATAATCTTTTATGATTAAATGAATACTCTACCTCTAAATGATACATATAAAATTACAATGAAATATGTATTCAGTTGCAGATTACATCCCTCTACCTAATATGCATTCAAAACTAACATTTTTTAATTTATAGCATATATACAAGTAAAATTAAATAAGAAATTTTTAATTTTTTCACACTATTATAGTATATTTTAAATAAATTATAACGTGTTAGAATATAATTAATGATACTGAAAGCAGATAATGTTTAAATGTTATAATAGCATAACAAGTTTCCTAGGAAACCAACACTATTTTCTTTGTATTTATTCAGAAGAATAAGATATAAAAAATCTCATTTTAGTTTTCATTTAGTTTTCTGTAACAGTACAGTTTTCTATTTATATGTGTAATATAAAGACAATTTAGGTGATATAAAACATATAAACGAAATTTCATGCTATTTTATAGTCTCGAAAATTTTAATATAACTCTTTTAATTTGTAAGAATTTAAATAAATATTATTTTATAATATAATATTAAAAATTCACAATATTATTGGAGAGAAAATTAAAATCCAAAAACTAAAAAAAAATTAGTATATTTACAAAAGATAATAATTTAAATAATGATAAATATAAGACATTGATATTAATTTGTAATATTTCTATATGTAGTTGGATACTAAATAACTTGTAACGCAAGAATTATGCGTACATCACTAATAAAAAGAACACTTTCTAAAATGCCAGAAATACCAAAAGATCTGCCAAGAGTTAGTACATCATACTTCTTATTTGATTTTAATAATAAAATTTCTATGTTTAAATCATTTCTTACCATAAACATATAAAAATTTAATAAAAAATTAATAATCATTTATAATTAATGTTTAGCATATAAGCTTCATGAAGAGTCGTATGGACCTAGGTGGTGGTGATATGGACTGGTTACGAGGAAAAATTCTTTTAAAACCAGAAGATCAATTACAATTAACAGAAGCAGTATGTGTAGCTTCCCATAATTAATATGTAACACATCCTAATTGCATATTTTTTAAATAATTCATAATAAATTTTAAAAATAAAACTTTAGGAACTACAAGAAGAATTCGCAAGAGTCCTAACTATATATAACACAAGAATTCCACATGCTTTAGTTGAATGGTCATGGAAATTCAAGCAATTCATAATATTACCTCCTCCACCAAATTTAATAACTATTCTAAGTGTACCTGGATCAATATTGCATAAAGATTCTGAAGAAGCCAAAATACAATTAGCAGGAGGACTTATTGGTAAAGTTTTATAAATACAAACTTCTTATAAAATTTACAAGCTATTTAATACTTTGTTAAATAATTATATAATATTTCATTGTAGTTGAAACTTCATTTGAAGAAGCTATATTACATGCAGATGAAGAAGAAGAGGAAGATGAGGAAAAAGAAGAAGGGGAAGAAGAAGGAGAAGAAGCAGACATTGAAGAAGAAGGTGAAATGATTAATTATAATATATACAAATTAAATAAATTAATGAAAATGAAAATTAATTCAAATTTTATTA
>NIJG01000013.1:1327962-1342659 GCA_002201625.1 Euglossa dilemma | reverse complement strand
CTAACTATTCAGATAGAGTTCTTCTATAATTCAATTATATACTGCAGAGTTAATAATATATAAAAGCACTGATAGTTAAAAGTTAATGTGCTGATTCACATTATAGCAAAGTTACGTGATTAAGAGTCTACTGAGCAGAAAAAAACAAAATTTCTGTATAAGAACAAATTTCACATATACACAATACATATTACAAGCTTAAACTGTTTGGCAGATTTACAACAAATGTAGGATATTAATACAATTTATAGTAATATAATATAATTTCTTGATATTCTTTAAAATCGTGACAATATTATAATAAGTTTATTATACTTTTATATATTTTGATATACGTATTTTCGTGTTAATCCAATTTCTCTTATTTTCGTAATTCTTCATATCTTTTTTTAGAATAAAAGTATTGTAATTCTATGAATTTGTAATTTGAGGATAGTTTCACAACGAATGTTTTACGATTTGTAATATTAGATTTAGTATTATTCTGTATATTTCTTTAAAAATTCTCCAAAGTGTATAAGACTACAAAGTTGTAAACAAAATAAAAAGTATATGCTAGACGTTATAGTCTAGTTTTGATTAATTAATTTCCTATCCAAATATGAATGGATGTATGTTTAAAAATTCGTATTTGCTTATAGTTATTCAAAATAATTTATAAAACGATTGTCAGTTATTTTTTAAATAAATAAATTTACTAAATGTATTACGGGATTTTGAATAATTGTAAGCAAATGTGTAAAATATGTTACTGGTGATTGTACAACTTACATTAACTGATATCGTTATTTATTTTAAGTATTCATAAAGATGCAGTTTTTTTTTCTCTTTTTTACAATTGGTGGATGGAAAACATTTCGAAATTTAGGAACAATTATCGTAGCAAACATACTATTAAAAAAATAATACAGTCTTGCTGCATTCATTGTATTTGAATATATTCAAAGATTAATTCTTAATAAACACACATTTGAATATTAACTCGTTCAAATGTGTACCCCTTTTTCAATGTATAAAGGCCTCTTACTGTTATATATATATTCTTCGGCAGTTCCACTATTTTTTGCTTTTTTCTTGTTATTAATTTCTTTGTTTGCGCATTTATAATGTTTAAGTCATTGGTAAAACACTTCAACTAATTTTGTATTATTAAGAATAAAAAGTTAGAACAGATGTATGATTTCCTCGGACAAGTAAAAATGGTGGCATATCGCGCGTCAAAGTTTCAAGCCAGGCCATGTAAAGAGGTGCTGATACAGCACCTTTTCGAGGCATTGGCAATGTCCTGAAAGAAAAATGGGACAAATAAGAAATTACAAGAAATATTAAAAGATGCTTGTATATTTTTACTCACATAACTACTAGATTTGCTTCCAGTGAATTTTCAAGTAATAATTCTCTTAAACGTAGATGCCTATTGGTTTTTTCTTTCATAGCGATTAATTCAGAATCTTTAATAACATCTGAAAATAATTTGATTTTTTATGAAGTTTCTAATATTTTTTAATTATGATAAAAATATGCATGTCAAACATAATAATACCGTCATCTGTTGTTTTTGTATTTTCCGTTTGCTGGAAATTTACTATCAATGAATCAAAGAAATTTTTAGTGGTATCTTGTGCTGGTTTCGAAATGTCTGGTATAACTTTTAATGCAGAGTAATCTATTCTGAATTTCGATAAAAGACTTGCCATACTAACAATAAAACAATAACATTAATAAATTTGTTTTATGTTTTTACGCTTATAGAAAAACATATTACTTACTTTCTTTGCTCATATTCGAGTTCAGAGTTTTTATTTGCAAGAGCAAAAACTCTTAGTTTACTATTAGACCAGTTACGTCTTGTACTGATAATATAGGGTAACAGAAGTGTTAAACCACCATCATCGTATAACCACCATACATCTATCGTACCCTTTTTTTGTTTACGTTGAAATTTTGTTACGGCGTTAAGTATATCTTTTGCTACAGGTATAAAGTTTTGTCGATTTTCACGTTGATCTTTAGCAGTTGGATTAGGATATTCATTAATCATTTTGGATCTTCTTGGAGCTGGACTTCCGGGAATAGAAATATCCGATGTGCTGCTAGCTGTAAAAATAAATATTGATTAAACAACAACTATAATAATAATTCGGTATTTACGAAAAGACATGTTCCAAGTATTTTGCAAACCTTGACTAAGTTGAGAAAAGCTTTGATTTCCTGGGATTGTTTGTGCATTTTTTTTTTGTTCGTCGACATCTCCTACAATCATGCTACAATCTAAACCTTCGCTTATTCGAAGAAGCGCTACTGCTATATGCATATCCAAAGCTTTGCTATATAAAATATATTATCACGAAATTTTTATTTTATTTAATTCATTTGTAAATGTAATTACATAAAAATACTTACTGCATCACGTTGAAGTACATACTCAAATTTTCTCGCGGACAAGTCGCCCAATCTTGCTTATAACCCATTAATAAAATATTAGGCCTCATTTTTCCCAAGCCAGCAGCTTGGAGAAGGGAAGTAGTTCCATCTTGAAAATTTTCACCATCCACCAAAGAATAAAATGCCTTAATTTTATTCGCTCTAAACCAGGAAATACAATTCGCAATCATAGAGTTGCGCGTTTTATATGATATTGGTGTCTAAAATAAAAAAAAGTTAAATATATTAAATACTACACAAGAATTTTAAACGTTTTTAATTAGAAAAGATTGTGTACCTCAATAATATGACCACAAATAAATAAACTATTATTTTTGGTAATATGATGTGCAAAGTCAATGAGCGCAGATCTTGTACTTGGTGTGCCACTGAGTACTAACAATTGAGGTCTGTAATTTTTAACATGTTCTTCAACTCTATCTAACTGTTGGACAGCGTTTAAGGCATTATTGTATGTTTGGGCTTGTGTTGTAGAACCCCAATTAACGTCTATAAAATAATTTTTATACTCTTAATCTATTCTTAACATCGAAGTATATAATTCGTAAAATGTTACCTGGTTTTCTGTATGAGACTACTAAATAAAGTGCTAAAACTACGGATAATGTGATCAGTGCTGTCCACCATGAGATCAAGAACATCACAGAAACACAGAGAATAGAACCAGCAAGACTTAGCCACATATTATAATACTAAAATAAGAAGATGTAACAGATCGCGTTATCATTCTAGAATTATTCATTTATTAATAAAATGTTCTTTTTATTAATATAAATTATACCTTAAACGTTGGTCTCCAACCAATTGGTTTAGCCAACGAAGCATGGAAAGTGCTAAAGTTAATAAGAGTATAGGCAGCCAAAAAGAAATTTGAGATCAAAGGAGCTATGGCATTTAATTCGCCTAAAATAAACCGGTATTTTAATTTAAAATAGTCAATTTACGCAAACAATTTATTCCATTTATCTGAAATAGAGAAGTGTAACCGCTCACCGATTAAAATAAAACCAACGGCAATTATAAACGTAAGAAAGTAACCGCGAATTGGTTCTTTATCTTTATCACCACTGAACCACTCTATTCCAGGATATAATTTATCAAGACAAAGTGCCTGAAATACTTTAGGTGCAGAAACCAGTGATGCTAAGGCACTTGATAGAGTAGCTGCGAAACATCCAGCATAAATAAATGGTCCAAATGCGGAAACCAACTCGATCACCTGAAAAATTTACACAAGTATTAATACAAGGTTGAAATATTTACATTCTCTAATAAAAAAAATTCCCTAATTTTATTTAAAAAAACTGTGATGACAAAAGCACCTGAAAACTATTGTGGCCGCCATAGGGACAGTTCTCTGTACAATTAAATTTCGTGCCATATATGCTCCATATTGCGTTACTGGAATTTACAGTAACAATCGGGAATTCGGTTGTTTCGTTAGTCCCGTTTAAGCTCGATAAGGCAGTATATGAGCTATTGAAAATGTTCCACAGATCATTAACATCGCCAGACGCGTCTCGCATAACTGAGCCGCCCACCATAAGCGCCATAATGATGTAAGATATAGTTGTTAAAAGAATAGCCAACAGTGTTCCTTTAGGAATAGCCGTTTGCGGATCCTATTAAAGCCATAAATTTCATGTACACAATGATTCGAATCGAGGGGTTTAATATAATGCAGTTAATGATAAAACGTTAATGAAGTCTTATCAGCTAAAAACGTTATGTAATATTCCCTATAGACGAAAGGACTAAATCACCTTCAAGTCACCGGATATATTCGCACCTGCCAGGATACCTGTAGCTGCAGGGAAAAAGATAGCCAAGACTGAAAAAAAATTATGCTCTACCCCCTCGCTGTACCTGTAGTCTGGATAAAAGTTATCCTTGAACAAATCAGCTGTGAACATAAGATGTTTGAATTATAATTTTAATTAAATCAAAGTTTAAAAGAGTCGAACAATTAAACCACGATATACGTATAGTCATTTTCTAATTCTCTTTCCTATAACTTAGTTGTTATTTCTTAAACGAAACGGTATGCTTATCAATCGTTGTTATAGACATTACCATTGTATCCTATAAATCCTTTAGCTCTTTCCTGATCATCCTTAGGACCGATAAAGGTACCAATCATAAAATCAGCGATAGCTAAGAGCAAAATAATCAGTAAACCAATTTGAGCTTTCGCTTCCCATTCCAAACCGATCATAACAATTAACAGCAATAGAACTATCGTGACACAGCCTGTACAAGAAACAAAATCCATGAATAATCCTCTGTAAAAATATTATATATCGACATCCTTTATACTGACCTATAATTCTAATATCCGTGTTATCGCAGTCAATGATACAAATCCCGTTCGATTTTAAACAGTCGACCATGCTCTCGCAAAATCCAACAACGTACATCGAACAGGCGACTGCGTTCGCTAAAGAAAATATAAGTCCTATAGCACCGCCGAATTCTGGTCCCAATGATCTGGAAATCATGTAATACGTGCCACCTTCGGGAAGTATTTAATTAATTTCAACGACTGATACCCAAAGCGACTGGAACTTATAAACAGATCGACGTAAAATCGAAAGAAAATCCTTGAAAAAAAATCATTGTTTTCGATTCACCGTTCGTTCGAGTCAATGGTAAACAGGTCCGTTGATATTTACCTCCTTTAATAAGCCCGTTCGTGCTAATTGCCGACATCGATAACGACGTTATTGTGGTCACAGCTGTCGTTGTTAAAATCAATAAAATAGCTTCTCCTGGAAGAAACAGAAGTTAGAAGGTAACTTCAAGTTCGTCGGGTGTAATATATTCGATTTCTAATTACCTATGCCCGCTTGTGCCACGACCCAGGAGAGCCGTAGAAAAAGCATCACCCCCCAAATATTCAGAAGACATCTTAGCAAGACTCCTTGGATCCATCCGAATTTTATTCCGGAAGTTGCTGGCTTCACGTGCGCGATCGGCAAAGTATGCGACCCTGAGCTCTACGACAGCAATGCAAACTACGATTTAACGTGATCCCAGTTGCCGTTCGATCAGGTTTAAACCTGAATAGAAGTATAACATTGATGTTCTGCAATCAACTATCTACTTCATTCAAGTTCAAGTTAAATCATCGTTCCACGCACTGGCCGATGACTGTTGGAATTTCTACGACGAATAAAGCTGTTCGTGTTTCAGCCCCGGTTCCGTTCGAACAAACAAATATTTATGGAATTAAACTGCAGAACTTGCCGAGAGATCCGTAGATCTCTCTACGTGAGCGTTACGCGTAAATTGAGATTTAGAGGTGGTTATCGGCATTGAAGGTGATTCGTCTAGAGGAAGGGTCGCCAGTCGACCAATGAAGACTAACGATTTACGTAACAATGCCTCACATGTCATACATTACACGTCGCCCAATGTTGAGATACTTTTTAGAAATCCAGCTTCGAGATCTTGACCTTTACGCTTAGCAAGAAAAATCCGCTTAAAACGATAATGATAATAAAATACCTGTGGAATTCATAAATTTATGGGATAACGGAATAAACACGGAGATCGTCGGGGATGAAGATGAAAAGTTTCCTGGAAATTAGAAGAAACGAAAAGTTGGACGAATGCGTGTCGAAAAGGGAATTTCACAGCGACGAAATGGATTGGTCGATGTATAAATTCTTGATTCTGCACGAAAACCGAACGACTGAAAGAACTATTTCCAATCTATCCAAATATTCGTGGGTATAATCAAACAAACGTTTGTGGAAGCCTTACTAACACGCTACTGTGTAAATACTAATTGAATTATACCTTGGCTGATATTTCCAATCTATCCAAATATTCGTGGGTATAATCAAACAAACGTTTGTGGAAGCCTTACTAACGCGCTACTGTGTAAATACTAATTGAATTATACCTTGGCTGATATTATGATGTTGTGACGAGTCGGAGAAAAACTTCGGGTTTTCGATATGAAACGTAAATATTTCCTCCATTATCGATTATGTAAATCCATTTAACAACAGTCTATATCTCGATTTCATATAACGAATCGTAGTTTATTTGGCGAATCGTAGCACGAATATTCGTGGTTCAAGGATACCTTCTTGCGAGCCTGCTCAACAAGCTTAGAACTCTTAGAGAGACGATTATTTCATCCCATTATTTCCCGTTATATCCTCGAATATCGTGCCTTGGAGTCCGGTATAATTGTAAAATTATTCTTACGCATCTGCGCGCAGCCAATCTCGCGGTGACTTACCCTTTGTAAGAAACGTACCAAAAACGTTTCGATAAATCCAACAGTTCCTAGCAAAAGGGCTTATAAATTACGAGAGAAAATTTACAAAGTCTCCGATATATTTTTCTCGACTATGTAACATGTCCGTTTCAACAAGTGAAGTATAAGCTATAAAATTCATATATATTTCGATCTATTACAAACTTCATCGTCGAGAAAGTGCTTGCGCGTTGCGCTTGCATCCACGTTAAAACGTGATAATTTCACATTTTTATACCACAGGCGTGGTTTTCTAATTAACAAGAGAAAATTCCTCGAGTGGCCTTCTTTCCCGTAATTACCGCATCTCGAAATCTCGTAACGAGAGACGCTATCCCGAGTATCTTTCTCCTCTGTGGACAAGTATATTATGAAGATGTACGAGAAGAAAAAACCGTCTGTCCGAAGTGGACTCCTCTGTTCATTGTTGCAGATCATGCACGTAAGTACTTGCGACGCGTACAAGTGAATTACGAGCGCGTTGCATCGAAAGAAAAGAACGACGAGGAAAGGAATACGCTTCTCGCCTACTGGCCACATATACACTCTTTCGTGCCGACACGTCCGTACGATACGTGGTATAATAGTCAAATAATAACGAACGCTTATCCCTCGACTCGTAATGTATTCGGAGCACGCGTTTTACTGGTCCTATCGACGCTGTCATTAAGTCATGTGTGCCACACAATTTGGATTCGCGGCTGATATATTTCAATTTTCTTCTCTCTCTCTCTCTCTTTTTGTTTCTTCTTCTCTCTGTTGTTTGTCGTTCGATTGTGTTCTCGATCGAACCGATTAGATAAAATCGCGTCGATGTTCATCGTTCGATCGTATTCGTAATCGAATCGATCAGATAAAATGGCGCCGATGTTCATCGCAGACCTTTTGCATGTCGATTAATGCAATGATATAATAAGAACGAGAGTGGTCCGTCGTGTCTTTCGTACAATAATGGCGGAGTTGGCAAAGGCAAATAAAAGGGCAGATGATCGAAGCAAGAGAGCGACGTTAATAAAATATAAGTCCGAAATGCTATTGTACTCGCACAAAGATATTAATTTCACGAATAAACGGTACAAGTCGAGCGTGCATTGCGCAGTGGATGAGACAGTCTTGTGGCATTTACGATCACTTCAAGTGATGCTTTAATTGTTCAGCCGAACGTGGGGGTTTCTATTTTACCACGAAGGTTGTCTGCGTTTGTGCACGCAATTTCTATGATTTCGTGGAAAGGGTTACGATGATAGGAACATCGCAAGAGGCGCGCTGATAATTCATTTCGATAATTCGACAAAGGCAACGGTATCGAAAGAGAAAGAGAAATGCGCTGTTAATTAATTTTCTTGATACGAGAGTACATGAATCCACTCTTTACGAAGATCGTCTCTAAAAATAAACGTTGCTCGT
The DNA here is from genome assembly GCA_002201625.1 of Euglossa dilemma. NCBI lineage: Eukaryota > Metazoa > Arthropoda > Insecta > Hymenoptera > Apidae > Euglossa > Euglossa dilemma. The sequence goes on along the minus strand of NIJG01000013.1, from coordinate 1,334,537 downwards.
GTAGTACGTTTATCAATATTTGTCGATCGTTCTTGATCTTTTAATTAAAAACCTCGTAAAGGACACATTGCCAATTCGTTTCAATAATTCAAGGAACAACAAAAACCATGGTATTTGGCACTAAGATTATCGATGTATACTTCGGAATAAAACTCGCTCGCATTCGTGCATTAACTTCTCGCTTAGAATGACACTTCTTGATAAACTTAATATCGCTAGGAATACGTCGTAAGTAGTATAAACAGAAATATCGCCGAACTCGACCATGCGGGAACGAAAGCTGAAATCAACCAGGTGATTTACACGTGTAAACGCGAGGAAAAGAGACTACAACACAGACTTTTCACCTGTTGCCTAGAATGCTTGTCTGTAGTGCGCTATACGCTTTAACGGATTGTTCTTTAATATTCTTCTACCCATAATCCCGTTCGAAAGTTTTCGTTCCGTCACGTACCGCGAGAGACGCTTCGTTTCCTTCTGCCCTTTCTCCCTGGACACGAACCAACTTCGAATTACCTTCGGAACGTGACTGCTCGAAATCGAATTAACCCGCGATTCGACTTCGCCTAATCGATTCGATTAAGTGCACCGAGGTGATCGAGGGAACTCAATCGTATCCGAAATTTATTTAGGTTGAATTATAGTTAACCCCGTGTCAGGGGCAATCTAGATGATGGATTTAAGTCGTTACGATCCTACGGTTGTGCCGGACATATCATATTTCGTCGTAGCAATCAGTTTAGCGGGGCTTATATTTAGCTAAACACACCATGAGACTTTGTAAAAGTTCCGCTGGCTCAAAAATAGTTCTGCAACGATTTATGGCCACGATTTATAGTTCGTCGACATCGAAGCGGGAAAATTTGATTGGGACAAATGTAACATTCTTTCTGCGCGACCTCGGTAGGGTTAATCAAGAAACGGTTCCGACCCGTTTATTTTTAGACGATACCTTCGTACAATAAGATATAATTAAGAAACCCTACCGGTTATACCCCGCTTCGTAGAACGCGATATTCACTCCTTGTTCCTCGTTTAACCGTTAACTATCGAATCTAGCCTGTGTTCACTATCGAATCACGTTTATTTCGATAAATCTAATTTCATTGCTAGTGACAAACGAATCGAACATGCAAGACATATTGTTCAAACAGGTGTGTTGGATGAAACATTTTTTTTCCCATTATTATCGTCACCTGAATAAACAAAGTTTTTCTGATTAATTTCTTAAAAAATTTACACAACTAGACAGTTAATTCGTAGCCACCGTAAAGGGTGATCGACGTGCCTTTAAAAAAAAAAACATAAACACCAAGAAAGGTTACTTATTTATTATAACTCTTATAACTCGTCGATTACAAAGATGTACCAGCAAGAAAAATGAAGGAAATACAGCTACTTCGTCGCCACGAAGAATAGAACAATTATAATAAATAAAACAGCATGTTAACAAGGCTGTTACCTAGAAAGATAAGGAAAGAATAAGAGTAACTACCATCGTACATAATTAACTCGCGATATGCTACCTGAAAGGAAACAAAGCATCTTTGTTTCGAGTTCAAGGCAATCGCAAACGTTTCTCACTCGTCACGAACGTATCATGTCGCTTCATTGACTTCCACAATTTCTGCGAACAGGAAACATCACACGGCAGGGTGCACCGCTGCGCGATTCGAGGAATATCAAAGTAAATCAACTCAGTCACCAGTAATCAAAATTCGTACGCACATTCAACGCTGCTTTCGATAAACCAACGTCGTCGAGGCATGAACCAACACGAACCCTCCGCGATTTCTACTTTTTTTTCCCCTGTTCTTTCGTCTTGCAAGATCGTACTTTCTATTTTTCCTTTCTGTTTCTTACTTTCTTACTTTTTCACGAAGCGACGAAAAGTTTCGCGTTGCAAAAAGAACGTAATCGTGGCCGCGTTATCGAACAACAGGCGCGTGTACCCTTCCCAGTAAGAACGCACGAATCTATGCGCCGCTATGCGCTCGCAAGCGCGTGCACGACCACGCTTACTACGCTTGTTTAATTTTAGATCCGAGTAGTTGACGAGAGAGGGTCGTAGATAAGGGACGAACCGAGCTAAGAAATGGGTGAATGTCAATGTACACGATACGACATCATCGGTCATCGTGCATGTGCTCGTACATTATTGGTCGTCGACATCGACGTATCACTGCTTTAAATCAGGAAGACCAAGTAACGCGTGGTAATGGAGCAACGACCATACGTAAGTACTTGGAAAGTTCTCCGAACGAATGTTGATTCGATTTTAAGGCCCGACTGTGAAACGACAATGAGCGAGTTTCAAGTGACCCATATTCTTTTTTCCACAGAGCAGCGCCTGATTGATTATAGTATTCCACTACTTTGCTTATTGCCGGAGCCTGGACTTGGCCGCAGGCACACCGAGTCGACGATAAGCCATAAATTGATCTATCGCTGTAATTGTTGTTTCGCAATGAGCGAGTACAGCGTTAATGCAAGAAATATTATGTAAAGTAACATCAACTGGTGGGAGTGTAAATTCCTTTACAACCGGAATCGATTTAATCTCACCCTAATAACCGAGTCACGATTATGGAAATCTTTTACAAACAACCTATGCACGATTTCGCATACGTCCGGCGTGTAAATGAATGAACAGAGGCAGTGAAGAAGAGCTGAACAAGAAGATAAACTTCCTTGTCTATCCAAACGACATCGGAATTAGGTAAAAAATCACCTTGCGCAAACACGTTGCTGTTCCGAAAGCTGGTATGGAATCGGAAATCAACAAAGAGAATAGTAAACGTGTAACATCACACATCATCATAACCATAATGAACACAACTACCGACGCATTATAAAACAAAGAAATAGCGGTCCTATTAATGGTCAAGTATCATCATCCTTACCTTGTTAAGCAGAGTGGGATTGTGAAGCTCGTCCAAAGACGGTCTATGAGCAGCCTGAATACTCATAATGTTCCTATAATTATCCAGTCTAGGCAGTGCCTCCCTGGTCATGTGCCTGAGGGACTTTTTCGTTTCCTGTTCCCCGAGGAGGCTCGCACGGCCTTCTAGACTGTCCACTCGATTCACGTGGAATCTGGTCCTTCTTAGTGGATTCAATTCCACCGTCTCGGAATCGGTATCACCGTGTATGCCGTTTTCGTGCGCCATTTTTTACTTTTTCTCAGTGTCTCTTTGCCACTTGTCTTATACGTCTTACGTAGATTCCTCTACCTTTCGTTTGTTACACTGTCGACGACGGTCTGTGATCATCAACGGACAGTGATCACGTTTGTCGACGGTCTGGAAGCTGATTCGAGATGTTTGTTTGTTGCAGATCAACCAAGTAGGAGTAAACGATCCGACAATTCCTTCTTCTTTAGCAAGAATCTGAATTTATTGCTTCAGCTTCGTATCGAAGTCAATGATAGTCGTTTGAGAATGTTAAATTCCCCGATTACACCGGTTGATACTGTTGGAGGCCTTCGAAGGGTGAGCTTCTTGGATGGATTTACAACAAGGAACGAGAATTCCTTTTATCTTCATGGAGAAGAAGGTCGATCGCTAGTTCGACACCGTACATCTAGTCAATAGTTCAAAGGAAGTTCGAAGATGTAACGACGGTCGATGTTCGAGTTACCAATGAGAAATCTTGTCTATGGAAACGTGACCCGCGTCCGAAAGTCCTGAAGAATATGGGGCTGTTCGAAGAGACTCGGATCGAAAACTACGAGAATCTTAACTGAAAGTGACCATCGTGAAGATTATTTGTAAGCGTCGCAGAAGGTTCAGGTAGTCGTGAATATTTTCATTCACGAAGAATAAGCTACACTAGCGATTCTCAACCTGTTTTCCTCGCGTACCACCCAACTAATATACGATCAAGTCACGTACTGCTTTGTAGTTAATGCTTATTCGTTATAGCATACCCTATGGTACGTAATTTTAAAATTTGATACCATTTAGTTCAGCTCGTGTATCACCTGAGAATATTCAACGTACCACCATCGGTATCATAGATTGGGAATCGCTGAGCTACGTGAAAATCTGTATTCATGGCATCCCTTAAAATCGATTGATCTTAAAAAGCGATCGGCGCCTGGTGCCCTTGATTCTAGAGTTACAATTAGTTAACAACTGCCGCGTAGGCTTGTCAATTATGAAATTACCCTTGTTTACAACACTCCACACATAATTACTAGCTCCCAACGGGTTAATGCATGGATGATCTAGTTATCTACTTAATCGCTCCTTGTAACGCCAGAAAAAAAAAGGTAGTTTCCTGAGTGAAGTAGAAACCGTTTACAATGTATGAACGAGATGCAAATGAAGAGAATGTTTCTGTAACGTTTGTTGATTTCAAATTGATTGAAAGGATACGCTCTGTGTATTATGTCGTTTCAAATCTCAAGTAACGAACAAAAATTTTGAAATTTAAAAAAAGAAATAGGTTAATGTTATATTTGTTTATATTTAACGTTTATGCTTCATACAGCAAATTAAGTATTTCATGAATTATATTACTGTTATTATTTGGTATTGTTGTCGTATGCAGATTTCTTATTTATTTCTTTTATTTTATTTTAACAAATATCTAATTAATTCGATAGAGAATTATATTTAATAAATCTACAATCGTCATACATGAATTTCGTTGCTATTGACAATTAACTCTACTTTAAATATTGCGTAAAATTGAAATTGCAAAAGAATAACTTGCAATTATGTGCAAATGAGTTAACATTTAAGTAGATCATTCTAATTTACAAAAGATTAAAACAGCTATTTACATTTCTAATGATTTACGAGTATATCATGACTTCGAAGCAACTGCAACTCGAGAATATCGTATAATGTATAAATCCAAAGCTATTAAGGGATCGTATATCATTGGATTTATGTCTGAAGTATTGCAAAGCGAAGAATTTTATGTTTATTACTTATTTATAGTACTTAGCTATACTTCTAAATAATGTTCCATTCAGAATTTACATAATACTTTGTAAATTAATTATAGTAAATCCAATAGTGCTAGAATATTTGTTGTAACGTTAATTTTATGCAACTTACAGATTATAAAAGGCTTATTTTATTACACGTATTGCATATATTACCATCACGATTCATTATCTATTTTACGTTACTGCGTTCAAGTTTTAGAATTTTAATCAATATCAATTTAATCGCTCAAACATTGCAACAAACAGTGGCAATAACTTGATAAACTTCCACGACTACTCTGATTTCGATCCACGTACGAACAAAATTATTTTCCCGTTCTACCATGCGAAATTTAACTTCTTCGATTATCATTTTATGTCAGAAAACAATAAAAAAAAAAAAAAAAATTAACCTACTGGTCTGTTTTCCTATTATATTCTGTCGTATCTTAGTAAGTCGAATTAATGACAAACAAACATGTTATAAACATAAGTTAAAGTAAATGTAAAAATTAAAACATTTAAATTTATTTTTGCGAATATATGACATTCGCAAAATTCTATATTTAAAAACCGACAAAAACCTGACAATACAGATACTGATTTGAAAAGATGTTACGGGACTTCAGCAATGCAGCCGGCTCACCCTAGGCGCCGACCTTTGTTACAAATACAGTCTAACGTTTCGTTGCATTATTCCCATACACACAAAGGGAAAAGACCGGTACGGACGCGGGTCTTTCACTAAAAAAAGGATCAATTGCAAACGAATAAATAATAGTAGGTACTTTGTCCTTCACCTTCTTTCTTAGCCACATAAAAGAGACCTCGAGTGAAACAGTGTCTGTCAGGTATCCGATCCCCCCATAACCTCACGCCATGAATATTCACGCTTTCGAGCTGTTCTCACATCTGTCCATTGAATATAGAACGATGATTTTAACATTCGATGTTTCTTAAGAATGCAACCGACTGCATTTCGAGTAGCATACAACGAAGCCGTCAACTTCTCAACTGATGTTCACAATTATATTCGAGTATAATTATCTCTTCTGTCACTGGATTTGTACTGTACGAGAACTAATCCGGTATGCACGCTTATAGGTTCACGTAAACACGTGCCGCTTCTGTCATACGTACTCGTGTGATATCTCAGACTCGCCACTCCACAACGCGTCCAACCGTCACAAAATCCCGATTCCTACTGACGGAACATCGCACAATTCCCCTTCGCTTTAGTCCGTTCATGCGCTCGCGAACGCAAGCTACACATATCGTGCTTATACTAATGCGTATGTGCACGCATGCACCCTTTTACACATTCCCTGGAGCCCGTACCAAACGTTACTTTGCACATGAACTGAAAGAAAATGTATGTTATTTAATTAAAAACATACTTGCAAATAATCTATTCCTTTATTTTCGTTTCATTTCTATTAAAATATAATAGTATCGAAATTTTTATTTCACATTTGAGAAATTATTTTTATAAAATCTCTGAGCGAATTTTATCTTATTAAATATATTAAACAAATTTTTAATTAAACAATTAATTTAAGTATTCAATTAGATTGTAATAAATTTTTACTCTAATTTTATGTACTTGGAAAACATACCGAAATTTAAAAATATCGTA
>NIJG01000013.1:1306386-1319625 GCA_002201625.1 Euglossa dilemma | reverse complement strand
ACTTATGGAATACTATGTCACACGAACTGTAATACCGATTGTAACAAATCTGAAATATGTTACTCTCAATATCATTTTTTTTCCAGAATACAATTAAGAAATTAGCAAACCTAAAATAATTCCCATTCGTTATATTTATGGAAAAGTCATTATATAAAATGGATTATTCAATGACGAAAATTTATGTACTAATATATTTTTAAAGAAACATAGTAGTGTTTCTAAATCTATTAGTATAAATTAAAACTAAATTATTAAAGCTTTTAGATTCATATATCTAATAAATAATTGTTAAACAATAGTATATACGTATAAATATAAGTATAAATATAAGTATTTTATATAAAAGAACAAAAGCTTCTTTAAAGTATTATTATTAACTTATTTATTAACTTCGTTATTTAGATTCAATATAATTTACAAATTCTAAATTGTAGAGGGCGTGAAAAAATACTAATTTTCGTCAAGATCGGTACTTCAGTATTAAAGTTCTATAAGATGATACGTCTACACTATATTTCGTTTGTGGCAACCGCTTGATCTCCGATTTTAATCGATGGGAAACAAAAGCGCAAATAGAGATGAAAAGAGAAGAAAGAAAAAGAATATTACAGTGTAAAATGTACGTTACGTGCATGAAATAACAAGCGTAAGGTACATCGATAAGGCGAACAGCATGGATCAGCTGCGTTTGTGTCGCAGTGCTATAAGTAATAACGCTTCAGGTCTGAGGTTCGCGCTTGGTCACCGTGGTGACGGTTACTCGATACTTTATGGTGACACTTTTTTTTAATTTATATTAATAGCACGTTTGTTCATGTTGTTCAAGTGATTTCTGTTGATAAATTTGTGATGGCACAGTCGCTTGTCTGTTTACGATACTTTCTCATCGGCGGTGCTATCGTTGTTGGAGTAAGTGCATATTTGCTACCCTGTTTCTACCAAACTATTGTTTATACACAACGAATTATGATCTGTCCTTATATTAACGGAAATTTATTTTATTCACGTACCCTGATACGAAATGAATGATACTATCCTTTTCAGTTTGATTCTTCGACGTTCTATTATTAAGAATTTAGCAGTCAGTGACCACTTTCCGATTTGTCGTAGAGTTGGATATCCGCCAACTTACTATATTAGCTTGTTCTTTTCAGCATCTTAGTATTCCACTTTTTTGTTTTTTTTTTTTGTGTTAAAGTACTCCAATTATATATTTTTTAAGATTAATGCGATCGTAATTATTCATTTTATTAATTAATAAGAATTAAAAAATACGAATGAATAGTTTCATTATAAATACGAAGATTTATGTAATTCAAAGTTTCCACACGGAAACACGTAATATTTTTGTATTTTATAGATAATTTTTTCTTTGTTTGTCTTCGATATCGATATCATGTATTCAATGATAAATCGTGTTATCGATGGTATAAGCGCGTTGTTTCGTATTAGTATTAGTGTATGCATACAAATTTATGCAGTACAACAGCGCCGAAAAAATTGATGCTTTGCCAAATTTAATTAATTAGGTAAAATAGGCTTGATTGTTATTATCTAGAATTTATAAATAAATAATGTAATAAATTCGTCGTCATTTTGTTACAATACAATTAATTATAATGTAATTAGAGTATTGATAATGCTGATATTATTAGGAAGTGTTAGCTTATGAAAAAGTAGCGCCACGAAAAATATTTTTCAGTAATTAATAAACACACTGTTATTCGACTGGCAATATCGTAACATTTATATATTATATATTTCTGTATTTCTATGTTAAAATTGTAATTTACTAGATAGTTATATGAAAACTCGAAGTTTGTTATCATTCTATCTGTTTCAAATCTTTAATCTCATTTATTACACATCAAGATTAGATATAATTAATCTTCGCTTATCATTTATGTTAGTATATGTTATCACCATAAAATACATTGTATTCTACATATACGAAAATGTAAATTTTTCTTTTTATTCTTCATAGGTGTGTGGTGTAATAGAAAGTGTTTGCGCCGGTTATTTCATATATCAGTTATATGAATATTCACCCCTCACGCCTAACAATGTATGTGGTTCAACGATAACGCTACTCGTGATGGGTTTGATAACGTGTATGATAGCCTGGTGCGCTTGGCAGTTCCTAGATTTTACAAATAGGGGCCAAGTTATAATTGTAAGAAATCCTAAATCGTTATTTTTTTCAATTATCATCGATTAATATACAATTATCAGATTATATTAAATTACACGTATTTTTTTTTTTTTTTATGGTAACAGACTTTTCCTGGAATGTATGTCTACGTTCAATCATCACTTCGATTTTACGTTGTTCGATATGATTCCCTTCCTTATCTAGTTTCGATAAAGTAACATTTTTTTCTCCATATTTCCATTTTTTTCCATTTAGTTTTCCGTAGCGCTAATAATTGTCACGATTCTGAACACAAGCGCTGGTATTTGGGCTCTTGTTAGACACGAACAAGTGGATTTATTACCAATCTCGCATCTGGAACACGTATTTCAACTCGCGATATCGGATGATAAGTCTCTTTGGGATCGTATGCACTCAAAGGTACATTTGACTAAATAAAACTTGCAATGAATATTTTACGTCATATATTTCAAACTTGTTCTTTTCTTAGTTACGTTGTTGTGGAATAAATGGTCCGGCTGATTATCGTAGTCAAGATGCTGTTCCTTGGTCTTGCTGTGATATGTCGTCAATTACAAACTCTAACGATGCTAAAGGCATCTGTACAACAATGTATGCTCACGGTTGCCAGCATGTAGTAATAAATCGTACCAGATCGATTCTTCTTCATATATTTTTACTTGCATTGTGTACAGTATTATTACAGGTATGAAATTTACTAATAAGTTAATTAGTGTAAATAGATTTTAAAGTTTGAATGTAACGTTATTTTTAGGTATGCTTCATAACGTGCATGTCATGTTACGTAAAAGCGTGTCGGGAAAGGATGAAGAGAAGAAAGGACTTGATGGTCGTTGCTCAATCATTCGCGCGAGCGCCTAAAGATTCAGGAACGGATGATACTCTTTTAAATCAACAGTCAAAGTATTCCAAAGCATCAAATGATATTTGACGATTGATTATTTTGTTGCGATCAAAACAATCACATTTTCATGCTATTCATATTTTTATCCCATTGCACATCTTTATTTCGATCATTGGTATTTTTTAAAGAGAATTTTACTTATTGCTAGTTATCCTATTTTAATGTGTTCCTTTATTTAAAAATATTGTTTATATTGAATATGTCGAATACGTACATTTTTAATTTCAATATACATGTCAATGATACATATTACACAATATGACGAAAAATTTTATGCCAAAAATATTGTGCCATCTTATGAAATATACCAAATACAAAGTTCCTTAGATGAAAGACATAATACAATTGACTATAAAGAAACGAGTGATAGTTAAAGAAAGATCAAGTTATCAAATGTCATTAATATGTTGAGAGGGACTACACTTTAGATATATCATAAAATTTATATTTATAATAAGAGTGTGAGTGACGTTTAACTTGAAACCATAAGACATGTATTAATACAAGACAAAATTAATTTTTGTAATATAATCAATTTTTGTAATATAATCAATTTTTGTAATATACTATGACCAAAATAAATATTTATAATATAAGTATAATTAAATCCAGTCTTTTCGAATGTCATATATAAATATTATAAAATTAAATGAATCTCTAGTCTTTAGTTATAATACGAAAATAATTATTACTGAAAGTTTCTTAAATCGTATGATATTTAAAATTTTCAAAAAACAAAATTACATTAAATTTATCGATTAATTTGATATTTTATGTTCCTTTTTATTCTACCCAAATTATCTAATACAATCTGAAGTGTACAAAGAAATTTATTTAATCTATCGAGATAAAGACGGGTGCGGCGCTATTGCGTTTTGCAGCTGGAACTGGTTTCAGTTGTCGTTCAGTTGAACGCGAGACGTCGGTGTCGCAGTTATTGTTCGTGGTGCCTTTAACCTAACCTGTTGAGCATCCTTTTGCGCGTCTTCTGAATAACTTCTGACATTTTAACGAATTTGTTTCCTCGAACAGAAGTTATTGAACAGAAAAAACTACGAAGATGGGTTGCGGAATAGGAACGATAAAATATCTACTCTTTATATTTAATTTCATCTTTGCGGTTAGTATTACTATTCATTTAATTTATCTTTACAGTTTATTCTACTTGCTTGTGACGTAATGTTTGATTTACATGTAGTAATTTGAGAGTGTACTAGCATTTAACATAAAATAACTAGTGAAATGACAAATTTATTTACTGCAGTGTCGAAAGCGAATACTGAAATTTATGGATGGATGCCTGAAACCACATATTTATTGTTTCCCTATTCTATTCTAAAGTTATTAGTAATTTACTAAAGGAAATAATATAGCTTGTCATTTCACCATATGGCACGAATAGTTTTTGCGCTGTATTTAATTTGCATCGAGCAATCAATTCTGTTATTTTTAAATGTGAATTGATAAATGACCCTCCTTCGATTTTATTTAACAACTAACTTAAATTACTTTTTATCATTAAAGTACTTTTTGTTTTATGATTCTTTATTATCGTGTTATGCGAGATTAATTTATTTCAATATTATAGCAAATTCCACACATGAATTCGATTTTATTCAACAATTTTCGACTTTAATATCAATATTCTCATTTTAGCCTCTCCATTAATGTTTATATGTCAATCATTTGTGCAATTTGATATCTCCTTAATATTAATTATTATGGCACTTGAAGTATAAAGATAAAAAGGTGGGCTGGGTTACAGATAATGAATCACTATTTGTGTGTATAGTTTTGCGAATATTTGTTTAAACAGACACCAATGATAGGTCATGAGTCATGCGATAAGAAGAATTCGTTGTGCTTAAAAAATTGCAATACTCCCATGAGTTGACATTGCTAGGTGGTGTTTATCAATTATGCATAGAAAGTTTAATTTCTTGAATTCGAATATATTTGAATGCTAGAAGCCAATTTGTATCGAAATTTTTCTAGTTACAAGTAATGTTAATATTAATTAAAAATAGTTTTGAAAATCGAAGGAAGAAAGGGTGCAATGTGTGTTTCTTTTCAATTATTAAATAATTAACGGAAAAGTTCTAGTTGTAATTCTATAAAAGTTGCCTGGATTCAGTAGTTGATATATATATAGGACATAGGCAGATGTTGTTAATTTTTTCTATAATTCATATACGTAAAGCTCGGGTGTTAAGTTAAAAAGAATTGTTCCGGAGAGAAGTTCCATATCGTTGTATGCGTGTTCGTATTATACATTTCGCAATTTGGAGAATGATTTGTTGTAAAAAATTGTCAATGAAGCTGGAATATCTGTGAACTTGCGAAACCACTCTGAACTCTCGTTGTTTTTTCTTTATCAGGATTTTACGATTCCATGTCGTAAGGCCATAACGACCGGTTTTTCTCCTTTTCGTCTTTTATATTACATTAACACAAGTACCTGCGCACGCGGGCGTTGTTAAGAAATTCCATTGCCCACAAGTGACGTACACGCGAACGATTGGCTGGCAGGAAATCCAGAATGATTGTAAGATCGGTTTGCATGGGAGAGGCAGAGATAGAACGAGGATACTGTTCCTCCCGTATTTCGGCGGACACACTATCTGTCGAGTTTTGAGTACTTACCCTATGCTCGTCCCGCTAGATTTAGATGTGTCGCTACGATCGCCGCTACGACATTTCATATGTTTTGATTTTTTTAACCGTGTCACTTTTAGTTTTGCATAGACGAGTCAGTATCAAGCGGTGAGAAAAATGTCGATGAGCTGCACCGCTCAGTGTATCAAATATTTGCTTTTTGTTTTTAATTTCATCTTTGCGGTAAGTTATCGATTAATTTTTTCTTCCGAACTAAGATCGTAGAATCGGGATTTGAGGTTCGAAACTGTTTTACCTATCGAACTGTACGAACCATTTTCTTGTTTAACTTTAATATCAGAATAGAAACGGTTTTTATCGTGAAAGAAATATGTTATTACGAAATATTCAATGCCCCTGCCAAGGTTATCGTCGGCAATAGGTTTAATCATTGCCACGCGTTTTTTTCCTGCAAAATAGGATGAAGGAAAAATTGGAACTAGGTTCGGGGTAATAGAGAAGGAAAAGCGTAGTTAAATATTTAGCCTTTACGACAACATAGGTAAGGTATTGGTCTGGAGACGTTTGTATGCTTTTACGCTGAAACTGCGTCATTTCTTCACGGTCAGAGGGGAACTGGATGTAATTCTGCTCTAAATTACTCGTTTTATTCAAGGCTCGGTTGTGTTGTAGTATCCTTGATGTTTTATGGTCTCAAAGAATATATCTTTATATTTCGTTTCCACACATGTACATATACACAATACCACAATAACGTGTACTCATAAATATTGTTACATTATTACACGCGTCGTGTATTGAAAAAATTATTTTTACGCTTTTAGTACTACGCGAATCCAAGATACATATTTCATAAAGTTCGTGAAAATGGTGATTAAATGTAACGCAAAGTTGAAGTGATTAAACTGTGATACACAATCTAAATAAGATTCTTTACAAAGTGAATCGTTCTGTGACATTTTTACGTTAACCAAGAGAATTGTATCATGTTTCCTGCATTGTGAATCATGCCATTAAGAGTCTACGTGTTCGTGGAATATGCTAGCGTGAAACTGAATTTTGACCATTAGTGAACAGAACGTTGCACAGTGTTTGCGTGTGATTCTGAGTAATCTCACAATTTACTTCACGCCATTTTCCAGAGATCGAGAGTCGTCATTTCTTTGATGTTGTTTCGCCTTTCGTTTCTTCTATTTTTATTAATCTCGTTTGACGCAACAATAATTATAATAATTATAACAACACTGGTATTGAACGTTCATTCCTATTGCTATTAATCTGTGCATTAGCAATACCGTATGTTTTTTTTTTTTTTTCTAGAGATAATCTAGTTCCTGTTGTACGTAATAACGAGTGCTAGAATGAGAGACTCCTTTGTGTCGGATTTTTTACATAACTTCGAGTATTCGTTATATCACGTATGAAACTTAACTATATAATCGTGTCGACACGTTTCCTTTTCCGCCTTTAGTTATCGCGTAAGAATACTGTTGCATATAAATTCGCCGCTGAGCAAGATAAAGTTTCCATCCTGTAGAACATGACCAGAATTTGGCACGGGAAGCTATAATTGGCACATATGTAGAACGAATACCGGACTGACCAAGGCTGTGTTTAAGAAAACACCTTCGAATTTACTTTTCAATTAGAAATTGCTTTTCGTTAAATTTGAAATTTGCACCTTTAAAAATTCCTCAAATTGTCCTTTATATCGAATTCGCGTCTTCCTCTACGAGTGTTGCAGGCAAATGGGAGAGAATTAACAGGTCTTATTCTTAGACTGAAATAACTCGATCTTTGCCGCGTGTGTCGAATAATCACAGTACTCGATTAACCTATTCAGACTATGGTTGGCTGAAAAATTCGAATCGGATGCATCCTATCAAAGAGAGCTTAACTACAATTTCGTTTCCTCAATTACATAATCAACAATTCGTCAGAGGCAGTAGGAAAAAGGGATGGTTCATTTATAAAGAGAGTTTGTATTATTTATTGCTTAACGATTAACATATCGCGCCTACGCGTGTGTTGCTCGCATTATTCATCGAGTATTGTATCGAAGATTGCGTTATTTAAACAACCACTAGGTGTCAGCCTTGAGGCAGGAATTTTGCAAGACTTTTCTAGAGTTCATTCGAGGAATCGGATTATTTGGAGAAGGATCGCGGTAACAAGATAATGACTAAAAGCGTAGATAAGGATGATTCCCGTAAGTCAGGGGAAATGTTTTCCCGATGAAACACGGGGATCGATTTAATTCGCGAAGATACAGATCGCCAGAGCAAGCGGAACACACACGATTTTGATGTTTCCAAGAACAGCGATAAGAGATAGCGATCATGTGGCGAAATGTAATCAGTACTTCTTTGTAATTTGTCACACGTTTTCTCGAGCGGATTATGTCACGTTTCATCGTACACTTTGTTATCGCGAGACTTATAGTACATCAAAAAGTTTTCGCGGAAACACCGTTGAGTCATTCGCGTTTGGTTAATTCCGGTTATTTAGCATTCGGACAACAATGATGCCCGTACAGGCACGCTACTTTTAAAGATTTTTCAAGGCTTCGATGTTTTTAAACCGCGAACTGGTATTGTACGGTAGGTTATGGCAGTGTGAAAGTCTTCACGAACCAGTTTCCAGCTGACATCATATGGTTCTGACGCATCATTTATCCTTTGCTATTTTCAAATTTCCGTCTCGATCCTCGAAATGTGTATTTTACGCATTCTGCGACAGCATATTTCATTTTTTACTATGTTTAAGCGTGTTTACAAGAGTTATAGCCACTCATTATCATTTCTTATTTTTTTTTTTTTTTAAATGTATTCCGTGAAAATGTGAAAAATCTTTTCCCTCGAAAGTAGGTAATATAACGGCCGGTATTTATGGCTCAAACAATCGATTGATTTTCTGGTTTCACAATGCCGCTTCCACCGGCTATAGCTTCTCAGAAATAGAATAATTATTTCTCTAGCAATGTAAACGTTGAAAAGATAAGTTTAGTTTTACGCAAAATCATTCTCGGATACGAGGTGTGAATAAGTAGTTTATAAGAGATAAATGTCGAGCATAAATGTTTATACGATCATTAGATAATAAGTGGGAGTTTAGACGAGCTGCATCACGTAATTTCTTAACACGTTTAAAGATAAATATACCTTCCTTGAGTAATAAAAGAATTGCAAAAAAAAATTACACGATCTTAAACGATTTCGATCATTCTTGCGTCGAGAATATTAGAACCAGTAATCCCTTCTTCTTTTTATATATTTATGTTCCTCGATGTTGACTATTTCCAGAGATCGCGAAGTAGTAATATAATACAAAAACATTCTCCGTCAACTAATGAAGTGACCTTTCGATAGCAATTAACAGCAATGAAATGTTAATCAGCGGTGTTCACTGAAACCATTAATTCTTATAATAGTTCTAATTGCAAACATAAGATTTATAAATATCTCTCTTCTAATTACTTCGATAAAGCGTATCATTAAGTGTATTCTTGATATCTTACCAAGAAATAACTCGTGTTACGCTCATATTTCACATTTTTCGTTCAATCCTTGTTTACGACGTCAATAGTATTTGATTATTATTATCTGCCGATTACATCCGCATTGATTTTTCGCAAGTGTCTTATCAAGGAATTCACTTGAAATTTTTTCTTTCAAAATATCAAAGTACATCGTGATATAACTGTGTAACGAAAGTTTTCCGTTAAATGATTTCCATTTAGAAAGTACAAGTTGCTCGTCATTGCCTGCGGGCTCCAGCGACCTTGAATCTTCATTGAAAAAAATTCAACACTTTCAGACGCTCGTAAGACACTTTGGTTTATAAGGTGAATTTCCGGCTGAGAGAACATCCAGTTCAGACCAAGTCAATGGGTCGGATATATATATAACCGACTAGAAAATTGTAACTAGAAAATTGTCAAGAGTTTATCTTGTTTGTTGCAGCGAGTTACGCTTGGATACCTCAAAACGATAATTAATTAAAGAAAATACAGATAATCTTGCGAGATACATTTACTTGTTAATTCGAAGGTCATAAATTCCCGAAGTCTGTAATAGGTCAGTAGTTAAGAATCAAATCGAAGTAGTTTCCCAGACAATAAATATTTATTTCCGTGTTGACGCATAAGTTGCTGTGTACGCATGCGTGTAGGCTAAATTCAATGTATTAGTAGCAATACTTGCTTGCAAATATCTCGGAAACTAAGACGGGCACTAGTTATATGCATGGGGAAAAGTCGTTGGAAATGTCTGTTCCTACAACATATTTCAAAATAATTTAAATCGGAAATACCGAATTTTCCTCTTGACAAATGACGTCATGGATATTCATAGATACACATTCATACGTTTATACTGCGTGTGCGAATAGCTCGTAAAGGTTTACGGTTCTGCGAAGAGATGTGTTAAATGATTGGAAAAGTTGCACGACAAAGTAACCTACAAACTGCAGTCCGAATTAGAGCGCCTTCTGTCGTGAAACTGTGGCAAGTGAATTAAAGGCAGATTTCAAATGATAAATTCACGTCGCGTTCTAATATCGAGGGACAGACGTTCGCACATGACTGGCTCTCAGCATCGATCATATTAGTTTCGAATGTATGCGAGGCACGGAGAAAATATACTCCTATAAAGTGTCAAGGATACGGCGTACGATGTATTGGTACGCAATTGGCTTTACTTAAGCGAGTATTTCCCATTGATCTGTTTGCTCCCGTGAAATATTCCATCGTTTTAACGATTAATGCGGTTGCGATTGCGAAACAGAAATTTTAGTTGATCGTAAATCTGTTAGGCTTACCTATCGAGCCTAACGAAGTTAATATGGCGCGAATTTTTAAATGTACTCGCGGTCAAGTGATTCGTAAAAAGTCTTATAATTATATATCGTTGAAGCAAATATCGATATTTTCTGTTTAACTCTAGTATTATAGGAAATCTTTTATCAGATTTAGATATTACACCTATCGGTGTTTCGCCCACCTAATCTAAACGAAACATCGAGTAATCGCAATTATTCCGAAACATTTTTGATGTTATTTTATCACTTTATTTTCAACTTTTCATCGATTGTTCGATTTCTTTGTACTGTTGACCGATATCTTATCATTTACAACCATTTGTGATTTCTAAATTACCATTAAGGATTTTACTACTGTTTTTCTAATGGTTTTATAACGGGTAATCAGATCTCGTGCAAGATTCTAATCATATCATAATCGATTGGTATATTCCAGGAAATTAATAACTCTGTCGATTGTTTTGTACCTTAATTCGAGGAAAGCTGACTTTAGATACGTTCTTCAGCTTGTATGATAACGTGATTCCGTGAAAAATTATTAGTTATTCGATTAAGTGCAAATACCCGTGTCAGTCAAGATTTGTACCTGTGTAATCTTGAAAATAATGACATGCAAGATTGCGTTATAATGCTCAGACATATTAACAGGTGAATTATCTGTTCGTTGAGTGAAAAACGTCCAAATGTCGAATAGATAACATCACTATTGATCCTGTGTTATCGATGAGTCATTTGAAATGAATAATTTAATAACAATTTCCTGGCGCAGACTACATGTTTAAATATTATAAAAAAGCGAAATTTTTGCATTCATAATCTCCGGTACTGTTCAATTGGTATAAATATGAGATCTATCGCAATTACGAGTGGTGATGATTTTATTAGGACTCCATTGGTAATTTTAACACTCTGTGAACATAGAATTTATTGAAAAGCAAAATTATCATCGAAACGTTCATAAATAATACATCTCTTTCTTCATTCAATGATATTCGATTTATTCTTGCAACTTAACCAGTGAAGCATATATTTCATTGGAAAAATCTCGACTTACTTTTCGGGATATAAGTGTTCTTTGTTAAAAGTCCGTTGAACCACCACCTGGCTTGCACCTGGAACATGACCTAAATTCACCTACGGACATTTGTAATCGCGTTTCGAGATCGATGTACCATTTACAGTATGTTCAGTGCCAACCGGTTAATATTGTGCAATGTGATGTAATAAGTTGCAGTGTTAGCCTTCAATCGCAATCTTATTTATAGCAACTTGATAATGGAACCGGTTGAAAATAATAAAGCGGATAATTGAAATACCTTATTATACGTTATTAAGTAATTTTTTAATGGATATGTTTTAAAAGTATTTATTTATAATATTCATTCTTCTAATCGAAATTGTTACTTGTTGCAGGTATGCGGATTAGCCATTCTAGCCTTTGGTGTCCTCGTGCACTTACAGGTGGCAGATGTAAATCATCACGTCGATGTACATCTTGATTTCCCATCGATAACTTTGATCGTTATCGGCACCATAATCTTTGTAATATCATTTTGCGGATGTTGCGGTGCCATCCGGGAAAGCCATTGTATGACAATTACCGTAAGTATACAATTGTATTAGCAATCTGAATGTCACTTAATATTTAGTTACAAAGAGCTTTATCCATCCCTTATTTTTTTTTAGTTTGCGTCGTTCCTGTTGTTCATCTTAGTGCTGCAAATAGCAGTTGCTGTCTATGCCTTCGTAATTGTTAAAAGCGGTGATGAGCACGTTACTATCGTAACCGAATACAGAAAAATATTTAGTACTTACGATCACGATAATAATAGCAAAGAATTTGTCGATATGATTCAATCGAAGGTAAGTATTTTTAATCGTGTTATTTTACAATATCATTTCCTTGATAATTCGAGCGATTAATTACAAATTAATCGTCGAATGGGGAAAAGAAATTTGAAAATTTGATTTTGTTAAAAAATGATGTACTAAATTTCAAATAATTGTTTTTAGTTACAATGTTGCGGCTTGAAATCTTACGCTGATTTTGTCAACCGCGCTATTCCGGGAAGTTGTTGTGGTGATGCTAAAATGAACACTTGTACTGCAAATAATGCGTATAAAGAAGGTTGTGAGGCTCAAATAGAAGTTACACTTACAGCCTTAGGAATTGCATTCGGCAGCATTGCTATCGTTGTTGCCAGCGTTGAGGTAAGTTTGTTATTCACTAATACATTATTTATAAATTTTTAATTATTATTCAAGTACTTGATAAATATTGTGCTAGTTACAAATAAAAATCTTTTTATATGTATGTCAGATATATTCTTAACGTACAGTATGAATTTATGAAATCTATATGTACACTGTATATATTATGTTTCAGTTGATTGGTATCATTTTTGCACTTTGCTTGGCAAATTCTATAAAGAATGCTGAACGCAGAGGTTACAGAGTGTGAAAGTTCAACAGACATTGAAAGAAGTATATATTAAAACTAAAAATAAAAAGTAATGTAACAGATAACACTACCAATTAATAATTTGATATTTAAACATAATGGAAGATACAATTATCTCACTGAAACAAATTTAGACAATTTTATACATGGTAGATTGATGAATGAGAGGAAAGTACGTTTTACTTTAATTTGAAACACAGTTTTTGTTTGAATTTTTACTTTGATATATAATATTGAATGTATAATATATATTATTTAGTATAT
>NIJG01000013.1:1277328-1305025 GCA_002201625.1 Euglossa dilemma | reverse complement strand
ATATATAATATATATATATCTACGTGTAAAATATTTCAATTTCTATCGACTCGATATCTTAAACATTATACGGACTATTTTACTCCTAGTAATTTGACCAAACGCAAGTTAACCGTTTATCTCAAACATTACGTATTCTCGAAATAGTGTGAACTTGTACAAATTATGACGAAGTATCTACTTGGTACAGCGTTTTGATCATAGCGTTACTATTTTCCTGTTGCGAGTTTTTATTTGTTATTTCTATGGTCTATGATTCATGCACCGAGCATGTTAAATATATTTTTTCGAATTTGAATTTCCTCTATTTTATCTTACAATTGATAAATAATACATTCAATACATTTTCGTTGAAGATGGAACAGAAGGATATACTATGCACTTGTAGCGTACATGTAACACATGTTTCATACAAATAACAGGATATTACGGTGTCCTCAACGTTTATCAGTGGTCGTTGACGAGAAAGAGTATAAATTCCTATCAATATAAAATTGTCGAATACCCTCCTTATCCTAAATTTTTCTAAGCTCAATTTCGGAAGATGATGCGTGACATCATGTTACATTTAAATTATACGTTTCCATTTGAAAAGTGTAGAAACAGTTATTCTATCTAAATACTTTAAACATACTATTTGTTCGCGATTTGTTGTAACTGATCTTTCAAATTTGCAGATCTTTTATGAAACGTATATTAAAAGTGTAAATTAAAATTTCGTGTGCGTAAAAGATGTAAATTTTATTAAGATCATGATGTCCGATAATCTTGTTAAACAAGATCATCAATGGAAGTACTATTTGAAATATTCAAATATACAGTGAAGTATAATCATAGTTCCAGTCTATGATATTTTTTTCATCACGATAATTCATATATACTGTACATATTACACTAATAGTGTTTAGACCACTTCTTACATAATGTTATTCATACTTTAATGTTTATATGCATATAGTAATTAATAATTCTACTTCCATCTTGTGAGCAACAGTATACTCCAAATACAATTAATTGCTCTATAATGTTTCATATCTCCAAATTTATATGACAAAGAAACATACGAAAGTTACAAATGAAATTCTTCCATGAACATCTTTGTGTAAAGCAAGTTCTTCTTACATAAAACACGAGCACGACAGTAGTCTTTTAATGTAGGTAGTAATTAATACTATATAATGAAATTTTGCTCACGAAAATGAAATAGCATATTTCTCTGAGAAAGTATTTCAACAATAATCTATGCTCGCGTTTAAACTTTTATAGAAATCTTAATTTGTGGTATTCAAGATGCAAGTAGATACTGAATAAACGTTCTTATTTTTAAGGAAATCAGTACTCTATTTACAGATTCGAATATTTACGAATGTCATAACAAATAGTAAGTAGTTGGACATCAAAAAAAGACATACATCTTGAGAACCTCTGTCATAAATAGGCAAACAATACAATAATAGCTATATTTAATCGCTTACTTCATTGGTCTATTTCATAATTTCTTTTCTGCAGGAATATTTATTTGTTATTCAAAAAGGAGACATAATTTAAAATAATAAGAGAGTACAAAAGAATTTGTTTTTAGCATTTTCGAATTTTCTCTATATTTCATGGTATAGAAAATGAGTACATCATCGAAAGTTCGTGTCAAAGATTTTTTGAGTAATTTAACAAAAATAAATAGATATCGTCACAATAAAACTATACTGACCCTTAGCACAACACCCGTAGGATACATTGGTACAAGGAAAGCAGCTCGTACCATTCGATCGAAATTATATGCAAATTACGATATGTGTAAAGAAGCATACGTACGATTTAACAAGAGTAATAAAATGTCAATGTTATGATACAATTGATCTTGGTACATGTTAATTCAATGTACCTTTGATATATCGGAACTGAACCTGGGCGCAACTGAAATTTACCGCGTTGCAAACTAAACATGCGCGATGGTCTACAATTAAAACAGGACAGTTTGCCTATCCTTACAAGAGTTCTCATTTAACATGTAACTTTACGATAGACTTCTGGATCGAAGCTCATCCCTAGAGCGGAGAAAGTTTCATGATATCACTACGAAGCTCAGCAGACGGTGTGTCATCCAGATCGATGAGACTAGTGTTCGAGCCTGTCGAAGAGGGCGCCACAATCTCGTCGAGGAAGTCAAAAGAGGCCACGGCTTCGCGCTCCTTGTCTCCGTATCGCACGAAGAAATCGTCACCTCGCCCGATAATCGACGGCCTCGATGAACCCCAGGTTGACGGCAGTCGTAGCACACGATGTGCCTGGGCCGCCGATGCTGAGAAACCAAGCGCAGCGGGTCAACATGCCTCAGACCTCACTTGATCTCTTTTCTCTTTCTTCCTATACCGGCTCTAGCAGACACAGAGTAGCTCGGCTTAGCACTCTTACACGTATCACGTTCCTCTCTCTCTTTCTCTCCCTCACTCTCCATTATAGTATATATTTGCTATTCCTTTCTAGTCTCTGCCTTACATTGTCACGTGATCATCAGTTAACCTCTCTCGGGAATCGATGCTTTCGTATGGAGAGCTTTGTGTATTGGCAAGTGTTCGATTTTTCATGCATAGCTTAGTGACAGCCAAACAGCATAGTTAAAGGTATGTATATCATTATGGAATTGCTCGTGTTGCTATGAAGTATTGTATTTTGACATGAAACTGATATTTGTTTTATTACATTAACATATGCGGTATGATATTTGTCTGTCATGAGTAACTTGATATGGTCGAAACAAATGAAAATGAAGTGTCCATGAAGATTATTATGTTAAAAGCTGATGTACTAAATATGTAAGGTTTATGTTATTCTTATCCTTTTTTTTTTTGTTTTTTTTTCATAAGATGACGAATAACAGGAGGATGATCAAAACAAGAGAATATAATAGAAAAGTCGAACACCTGCCAATGACGCAAATTATTCAGTAGCGATATTTTCCAGAATGAGAGAGAAAGTAACTATTTTATGTAATCCTTGACGCAATTCCAGACGCATTGTTAATTTAGTACGACGACAGTATATGATAAATAATAGAACAATGGAAATATATTTACATTTTAGCGTCTAATTTTTAAATACGAAAACGATATATCAAATACATGTTTGTTGCATTTCACCAACTGACCAATTATGGATCTACGTTCGAATTTCACGCATACTCTAGTTACAAAATCATCTTATCACAATGAATATTATTCTGTAGATAAAAAAAAAGGAAAACAAAAAAAAAGAAAAAAAAAAAGGCATAAATAATTAAACAATAGTATATTAACACATTACGGACAAACCTTCCACGAGAAATTATATACAGTGCTTATTATTAAATTTTCAAAATAATAAAACATAAAATATATGAGGTATGTAATAATATCTTGAAATATTATACCGTTCGTAATGTGTTAACCGTTAAATCGGAATTTATTAGATGTATATCAGATTTTAATTCGGCTAATAGTAGAAGGTGGAATTGCGTAAAGGTGACTCGTAACGAATTTGTTCTAACGTCTTCTGGTTAATGATCTGTTAGTAAGCCAATAGAAAATCCGTTGTAGCCGTACAGTTCACGTTGGATCAGGCCAAAATAGGTCCCGGTGAAACGATTCCTCCCAACTGGCATGTCGGTTACAGAAACTGATCGTCACTAAGCCGAACTACGTAGCTTTTCTTGTGACAATCAAAGCACACCGCGTAGGAGCTACCATCTGAACAGAAAACGTGGAAAAGGCTATGTACAGCGAGGGCTACCAGCGTTCGTGTTCTTGTTCCGTTTTCTTTTGTAACTGTACAGTGACGGGGTGTTAATCGACCAAAGACACTTAACAGCGTGACGTGTTAACGCGTATTGTTGATGTCAGAACACACGCTAATATACTTTTCATCGCTAAAATCTGAAACGACTCTTAATTATCATTTTACTTTCTTTCATTCATTTCGAATACATCTTCGCTTTTAACGAATACATCTCGCGTCAAATTACATCGTTTGACTACTCGTTAAGTACAGTAGCGTGATTTTTGATACTGTTGTTAATAATGTTATTTCGAGTATGACAAGCAGAAGCAATTCATTTTTTCATAATGCATTCTCAGAAGGTGGAACATGTTCGTTTTTTTCTTTACGAGAGCTAGAAGAAACGGCGAGGTCGAAAAGTTTGGTCGAGATTGAAGTTTTCAAGTCTTCTGTTTTAATAACGTTTGTGTCTGTTGAATTATATCGTGTGAAGCGGAAAGTACAGGAGAAAGTATCTCAGAGTGATGTGCAAGATTGGACAAGAAGATATTCTACTACGAAATTCTTAATAAATACCTTTCTTTTGTCGTCGGTATCGATGAAGTCTATGCAAGTGACGGTAATCCGGTGGTTCATCCCCCGAGTCACTTCCGGCTGATCCGCTGCTCGATGTCGCCGAAGAACTTTCACTGCTTTCTAGCATCACGTCTAAAAGATTGGCTCTTGCCTAGGGAAATATAGATTTCATTAAAAAAAAGATGATCGCGTGGTTTCGTACGTTTACCTGATCCGCGTTTTTCCAAGTAAAATTATTCGCTACATTCCCTTCGCGATATCTCTACTCACTTTTGGGTCGGTAAAGTCAATTTCTCGTTCAACGTGAACCCATCCAGTCGGACAGCAGCAAGCGAGATCCAATTTTTCGAGCGGCACCTGGGAATCTTGGTTGACGGGGTGTTCCTCCCCTTTTCTGATCATACGATTCAATTCGTCTATCACGTCCTTCGACGTGGCACGTTCGTGAAAGCTCAGCGATCGGTCTCTACCTTCGACTAGTAGTGGGGCTCTTGCTGGACTTACCTAATCAAGGCATAATGTCAATGTACTTGTAAGAAAGCGACGATAAGACTGAATTCTCAAGGAAGAATATTCGATTAAAGCAACGCTGAAACCGCAAGAGAAAGGCGATAACAGAAAATGTAATCTTATCTCGAATTATGATCTTTTTCTCGGGATCGTTAGGGAACTTACAACCGTGCTTGGCGTGGAGGAAGTAGCAGCTTCCTCGTCTTCTTCAGGAACAGCACCCAATTCAGATGGCGCAACTGTAGTATAAGAGACACCACCATTACAAGCTACCGCGCTGATTATTCTCTCCTCCGGTGCTAGAGAGGGTACAGGTATCTGATCCAGCAAATCGTCGTTACTGCTCGTTTCAGCAGCGTTTTCCGTGTTGCTGTTATCTTGATCGACAGACGTTTCTATTTCGGTGCACGTCGCCTCGGTTCCAGATTCATTCTTGTTTTCCGTTTCCTCTAGAACTTTTTACACGAAGCATAAACTTTAATTCAAGTCCAAACCTGTATTATACTATTTTTTTTTTTTTTTTTTCAAGTCAATGTAAAACTTTTTTCTGCAAGGTTTCTTTCGTCTAGAATTGACGAAGTTAGAGGGAAGTTTTGGCGTGAAACAAAACACAGCGATAAGATAATAAGTGTAAAAGACGTATTACCTTCCGCAGCAAGAGTCGTAGTGTTATGTTCTAGCAGATTGTTTGGTAATTCGGCCAAGTACATTTGTTGTTCGGCAATAAAAGACAATACGCTTTGCAAAGCTTGATCCCTATCCGGCGGTGGTCTTCCACTTCTCGACGATGTGCTTGCCAAGCTCTTTGTACTCTCGAACTTTACTAGTCTGTAGAAATCTCTGGTGAAGTCGGTGCCAATGGAAGGAGAGTCTGGATCGTCGCTGCAGCCGGATAAAGCCGCCGAAGATCGTTTGCTAGAATTTTCGAATGCCCCTTCCTCGCTGCTCCAGGAAGCACCGGGACTCGTAGCGTATGGCCATGATCCAGACGCCCTGGCATCCATGAGAAGGGCAACCTGAGTAACGAGAAGAATGTCCGTGAATAAACACCAGTGTACCAATTCGTTATCCTGCGTATAAAATATATCCGACGAGGGAAAAAGGAGAGCGAAGCCAGTTTCGAAAGCGAAAGAAGAGCACGAGTACGTTGCATTCTATTCTTACCAATTCGCCTCCTGTTCTATCAGCAAGGTAACTGGCACCATTCCACAAGCATTCGTTCGCGTCCTCTTCCAATTCCAGAGGATTATGTTCCTTGATTGCTGGAAGCGCTGGGGTGGTGGTGGCGGCTGGCTCCTTCCATACCGTGGATTCGTTTTGAACAAGGTCCTCGGTGGAAAACGAGAAACTCCAATCTTCTAGTTCTGCTCGGTCGTATTCCAACTCGAGTAGATCTCGATGTTGTTGAGCACTTCTGCTGTCGTCCAACCTGAAGTTTATTTCGGGTTTATCAAAGCGAATTATACCCGACCGAATCGAAGAGTCTGAGAGAATATCCAAAGACGCGAAATCAACGTTGTAGGATGACGGGAAAACGCGTAATCAGGAGACGATGAACGAACCTAAGCCACTGCTGCACGTACTCGGCGTCCCAACCTTCTTCCTCGACCAGAAGCAGAGAAGAGGATCCCATGGGACTCGGTAGCTTGTACGGCGTGACGTTAGTGGTGGTGGTGAGCCTCAAGCACAGGTGACTGTCGGAGAAGCTGCGTATCACGTGTTGATACGGTAGCAAGTCTTTGGTCGGGGGATAGCTGTGACGCGGATTTATTCCTACGGTAAGGTTCAACGGCAAAAACAACACGTCTGGATCACCGGCATCGAGGGCTACCAGTCGCGCGTCCGGCGAAACGTCTGCCTCGGTCTCGTCCGTAGCCTCCTTCAAGTCCTCCAACCCTCGGGATGGTTCTTGTCGAGCACCTTCGCCCTGCACGTCGCTGGACATCGTTGAATAACCCTCGTCTCTATTCCCGCTCTCTGGACTCTCGCTGCCTTCCTCTTCCGACGGTTTCTGGGCTGAATATTTCGTGCTTGGTTATTTTAACTTCGCCGTTTCGACAGGGCGCCGTATTCGTACAGCTCTAACTAATCGATTTTGCTAATTACGAACATTTGCCAATTAACCTCTTAAGTACGACACGCCACTATAGTGGCTTTCGTGTATATCATCTTTCAGAACCGCCACTATAGTGGTTTTTGCGGATATCAGAAGCGTCGTTCAGAGTGATGAAGTCGCTACTATAGATTTTTCATGGTATTATACGTCCTTTGCTTTATTTCTCATTTGTTTTGCCTAAACCGCATTAATTTGGATTATTCATTTCGAACTCTATTCCGAAATCGTGATAAACGGTTTTTGTGCGATCCGCGACCAAGCGTGCCGTGTCTAAAAGGTTAAGAACTCGAACGCGTCTAAAACGTTCCTTCGGATGCTACCTTTGGCTTGCTAAATATCTACAGGTATCCCCGGGTATTTCGCTACGTATCTTCGATATCGGGAAACGTACCCAACGGTCTGTTCCTTCGACATTTCGTGGCAGCCATGACTGGTATTTGTAAATTGAGCGAGCGTGGCCTTGACAAGGGAACCCAAGCTGGATCCAGACCAAGGGCGGCCACCACTGCCGCTGGTCCAGCTTCGAGGATCCCTTGGATCAATTCTGTCGGACTTCCAGGATTCGCGGCCTGGGCCAATAATCCTGAAAGCGCCCGATTTTGAGCCTCGAGCTCGCGAATGCGCCTCTGCAACGCACCGATCTCCTCCCTCAGACCCTAAAGAGGATAAAAAGAAAAAGGATCCATAAGTACCGTGCTTCGTCGTGCGCCAGTCTGGAGATGACAATAGAAAGCGCGTTAGCGGACGGACAACGAGGATCTCGAGCTAAAACCATCGACGATCGGACGTGATTGGATAGAACAAGCGTTTGCTATGCGGAAATTCGTAACAGCGTGGAACACAGGAGGAAACAATTCTCTGCTCGTCGCTATTCGTGCGAAGAACTTCTCGAACGTCTGGGATAAAAGATATCGATAGCTGTATCTAATTGCACGAGCTTACTATACGCACAGTTGCAGCTCAGCGGATGGATCAGTCGGGATCATGGATGAAATCTGGCTAATCGTTCGATTAACGCTTCGGAACAAGTTACGTACGTTAACACGTTCACGCCGGCGCGGGTCACCGGTGGTCCGCGATAGATTGTCATCTGGCGGCGCGTACCACCGATAGTACGCATTCGATCGTGCTATTAGATGCTGAAAATTAAAATAATGAAAATTTCGATCGCTACGCGACAAAGTCAAAATTGAAAGATTGCGATTTTTTTGCTTTTTTTTCAAAATTGATTTCCTCAAAAACTGAGGTTGATAGACAAAAATTGATTTCAGATTCGGTTGTAGCTCGTCGAGATCGTGAATTCGGGCGCCGCGTCACAGAGAAAACTCTGAATATCGGCGCCGGCGTTAACGTGTTAAACAGATGAAACTAAAGGTGGATCTAGTTGTTCGGCGTAAACGATCGAAGGTGAAGATCGAAGGATCGCGCGCGAATCGCGAGAGAAAACGAGAAGCAAAAGAGGAACGAAGAAGAAGAAAGGCAAAGAGAGTCGAGGACATGGTAACGAGAGCATAGCAATGAACCTTTTGGGATAGAAGGGCGCGGACCACCTGGTTGGCGACGTCGTCCAAGCACCGCTCGTACTGACGACGCTGAGCGTCCGCGTCCCTCGCCAAGGCGGCGTGTTCCGTTTCCAAGGTCGCCAGGCGTGCCACCAGCGCAGCATGCACCTCACCAGCACATGCAGCCTCCAAACCGTGCAGCTGACCCCTCATCGACTCGTTCTCCAGCTGCAGCTTCGAGATTTGTGCTTGATACTGATGCACGCGTGCCTGTTCGACAAGAAGAAAAACACGAGGATCGTGAATGAAAAGGTTGCAACGTCTCGAGGAATAGTTATTCCCAGTCGGGGAGAAAGTACGGACAAGTTCCACGGATTCCTGAGATTTCGCGGACCTCCGGGGATTCTTCGGGATAGTTTCGCCAAGTTTTGCCTGCTCTCCGGGTGCAGTTTCCTCGGGAAACCGGTTGCAGCTCGCAGCCAGAGTTAATAACACGAGCGGCCGTTATTAGCAGAAAAGCGTTTAACGTTAAATTAGGGTTGCGGAGACCTGTCGGAGACAGGGGTGCTAATAGAGGGTGCGTGTGTCTGATTTATAACAGTCGTGCCAGCCAGCCGGCCCTTGCTAATGTCTACACCCCCTTCTTCTTCCGAAACCGAAGGGACGCGAACGATTTTCTGTCATGCCGCGGGAGGAGGGAAAATAAAAATACAAACTGTCCGCTTCTTGGAATTCATCCCGCGGCACGTCCAACGCCTTCTCGCGTAATTTATCGTTGCGCTCGACATTGCGACAGTGCGTTTCTAAATCGCACGCATCGGCTACGGGGAAATTTCTAATCCGACTGCGAACTGGCACCGCGAGGGACACCCTTAACCAGGGGTGGCGTTAAATCGAAGAGAAACCGAACGACGACTCTGCGACTCCTGGCAGATCGGATCGAACGCAACCGACCGATACAACGAACTGGAAGAAAATATGAAAGAATCGTAGGTACACCGTGATAAGTACTCGTGTAAATTCAGCTGTTCGTCAACCCTCTCGTTTCTTGGATAAAAGAACGCGGAGAGGGTTCTCGTCATTCACGCGAATCCGACCGGGGTGGTTTTTTCTTTTTATCGACAAAGCAACGAAGTTTCCTCGCAACTTTTTCCGCGAAGATCGCGAGGAAAGGAGGGCGTGCGAGAGTTTTACGGAAGAGCTAGAGATAGAAGGCTGGCAGACGCGCTTCCTCGTAGCCCGGGAGAGGGATTTTTAGGGGGTGGTTGGCATCGGTGGGGCGGGCCGACATTGAGCCAGGGGATCGAGTGACGATCGATAATAAACGGTATTTCGTGGGGCAGTGATGCACACCCCTCGTCTCTGAATCTACGACTCTTTTAGAAGCAAACCGGCCGTGAACGAGATAGTGCGTGCCATTCTAAGGGCTCGCTGCGAACGCGACCGTTTACCGTTTCCACCCCTCTCGCTGCACCCGGCCTGCGTTACTTCGTTAAGTCTGGAATATTGGTCGTTGGCAAATATGTGGCAAAAGTATCGTCGGCTATATTGCGCGGGCTTCGGCTTGCTTAGGATCCAGTATAAATTCGCCAATTCAGCTCCGGGATTTTCGCGTCGACCAGGATTGTCTCCAAACTCTTTCCCTTCTCCGGCATCTTCGAATTTACCTCCACGATATAGTTAGACTTTGCGATTAAATTCTCGTAAAACGCGAAATATTCATACCCCCGAAGAGGGTGACGAAGTAATCGGAACTGTCTCGGAGTTTCGTTTCGATACGACCAGGGAGTATGCCGTTCTCTCGTCTCCTCGAATCAATTCCGCGAAGTTAATTGAAACGCCGAAGCAGAGCTACGCGGATAGAAGCGGGTATATATCTTGAATCGCGGCGATCAAGAGTTTCTAAGCGCCGCGGAGAGAATCGCGTTCTTCGATTCGCCGTCGCGTGGAAGGTAGCTGGCGAGAAAAGGACGAAATAAATTGCGTTACGCGAATTCAACGGGCGCAGACCCGGCACCAGCTTTGTGTCGCCGCCAGGAACAATCGTACATGACAACTTCGGTTGAAATACAATAACAGTCTGCCGGTTGCGCGCTACGAGAGCGTTGTTATTGGACCGGGGGAAAGCTTTTTACCCGGGTGTCATCGTGTCTCGAGTTCTGTTAACGATAAAAAAAGAGCGCAGAGGGAGAGAGAAAAAAAAAACCGGGAAAAAGGGAAAGGGGGTGGGAAAGGTATGAAAAAAGGGGGGAAGGGGAACAAAAAGCACCGGATATAAAAAAGGAAGGAAACAACGGGAACGGTAAACAGCGCGTGGTCTATTCCATTCGCTATTCCGTCGGCAGCCTCTTCGTTATCTGTTTCTGCTTATCGAGAATGGGACGTTCGGCTCGCTCGACTGGGGAACATTTCGCCTTTCATTTCGCCCTGATTCGAGGGAGAAACGCTAAAATCGGATGAAACACTCGAACGAATATAAATTTAAGGAGGACGACGCTCCGCGGAATTGAAATCCTGCCTCCCTTCGGGGACCGAGGGACCTCTGTTTCGATGTAGCAGCGAAATACGACCAATTATCGGGCAATCCTGCTCTCCCGGAGTCAGAAGTTTTAATGGCGCTTCGCGTAACCGATACCGACTTGTTTAACGAAAGGAAAACGCGGCAACGTTATATTCCATATCGAGTATCTTTGAAAAGTTCCGCCTTCTGCGATTTCCAACCTCGCATTACGAAAATATCCCTCTATCGCGTTATATTTTTGTAGGATTCGACTAGACAAGCCCGAACTTTACGTAGGAATACTAGGAAAAGGGAAATAACGTCTTTTAATAATAAAAATGGTTTATTCTAATAGCTAATCTACTATGTTCTAATAGCTAATCGCTCGCGCTCTCTCAAAAATTCTCACAAAACTGTCTCACAATTATTCAACTACTGTCTCTCTCTCGTATTTCAACACCCTTATTTGAATCTCTTTCATACTCATGCTCTCATCCTCGATCATGCTCTTTTTGTACTCTAAACATTCGCTCGTAATTCTAAACTGTTCACCGTCATCGATATATCGTTCATCCGATCGCCTTGTACTTTCTTTCATCCGTCAGCACGCACTCGTTTAAAACTAAAATCACACACACACTTATTCGCAATACTCACACTCTCTCACACCCAGCAAAATCGCTGGTTCGTTTACAGGGTCATTCTACAGACACGTTAGCTTACCTCGTAAGAAAGCGTGAGCGCGGTCTTCTCTTTCTTCAGCTGTTCGGCCCGGTGCTTGTGCTGCAACAATCGGCGTGACGTCTCCTCCATCCTGGAACAAATCGAATTCGCTTGAAGGAGCAAGCCCAGTTTTAATTCTCGTCGGGAAGGTTCTAATTGAACCAGAGTCGAGCCCGTGGCCCCGGTCCAATCTCTTTGCCATTGTTGCGTTTCAATTGCTTCCAGCACGCTAATTCTACCGTGAAATATTAATACTTCAGAATCCAATAGGAGTCGTCGAGCTCGAAACGTTGGCCGATAAATAAAATCTGCGCAACGATAGGAGAGGAAATATCTATTAACGGCGGGCACAGCAGCCAAGCCGCGTGAAAAATTCGTCCTTTTGGCTTCACGGTTAAACTGTTTCAGCGGGCTGGAACGAGCGTCGGTGTCGCTATTACGATTACACAGGTGAGAAATCGTTACAAACGGGGGAGGGTAATGGATACAGTTGCGGAACACGTTGTCACAGCTGTGTCGCGAATAAAAAACGGCTCTCATTTGGAAGACAGTTGCCAGTGTACTTCACCGCGCGCTTCACCCTCGCTGCGAGTGCTTGCGCGTTTCGAAAGTTCAACCATCTGTCGTGGAGACCATCCTGTCTATTAGCGTAATGGCGCTCCGAAAATTCGAGGAGTCACGAGTCGTGCGTAAATTCGAATTTTCAACTCCGACGTTCGTTTCTATAGTAACCGGTCCGGTTTGCAAATGCAACGCGAATCGCGGGAATTTCGGTGAAAGGAGGAAGATCGGAGGAATCGGAACGGTTGGAATTTTTACGAGACACGAAAGAAGGGGTGAAAGAAGACGAAGAAGTAAAGGGGACGCGTCATCAAATCTTGTCTATTAGCGTAATGACGCCCCGAAAATTCTAGAAGTCACGAGCTGCGTAAAAGTCCAATTTTCAACTTCGACGTTCGTTTCTATAGTAATCGGTCCGGTTTGCAAATGCAACGCGAATCGTGGGAATTTAGGGGAAAGAAGGAAGATCGGAGGAATCGGAACGGTTGAAATTTTTACGAGACACGAAAGAAGGGGCGAAAGAAAGCGAAGAAGGAAGGGTGGCACGTTGTCAAGTCTGGCCACCCACTTTAGAAGCAGCCCCGACCCCGGGTTCTAACCTAATAATTCGCCGAGTGTACCCAGAGGTTTATCTACAAACGCGCACGTTTACGCGTAGGTCAAAGCGGAAAAAAGTCTCGGCCCCTCGTCGATGTTGATTCGATTATCCATTTTCTTCGCGACGCACGCGGAGGACCTCTCTCGCTCCTCGACAAATTTCTTCATGCGCACGCTCCGCGGGCTTAATGATCTGATTAGAGATACAAGAGGGTTCTCCAGGGGTTGAGATATGAAGCCGATTTAAGCTTTTCGAGGGAGACGAGGCGAGGGCTCGCCTCCAACACGCCTGGCAACACCCTTTTCGTTCCCCCACCGGCTGTACTTCTTCCTTCTGGCTCTTTCCGAACTTTCCAACTAACTGCGCACTTCTTGGGTCCAGTGTCCGATTGTTTTCCATCGTGGAAGAGCCATCTGCAGGAACGCGGAAGGCTTTAACGAAGATTAATTGATAATTACTCGGTGCCACGCTCCGCTGCCCCCCCGATCCTCGAATCGTTCTCGTTTTTTCGCGGAAAGATTACTTACAAACTGGATACGATTCCCGCGTGAATACTTCCAAAGCGATTTCGCGAGATGTCGATTAGTTTATCGGATTAAAACAGGGATATCTGGAGGGAATAATCTGTCCTGCAGGGGACAGAGACAGGAGGAGAAATAAGAAACGCAAAGGGACGGGATCGGTTAACGAGTAGCTCGAGGATTGCCGCGATTTCCGCGATTCCAAGCCTCGTAATTAAATCTCCTATAAGAAAGTCGATAAGCACCGGCTCGATGCCGATTGTCTGCCGCTTTGAGACGCCTGCGAGCTATTTTTACCGCTGGTTTTCCCTCGGCATCGGCTCATAGAGGACCGACGCTTGTGTGCGCGTCGGATCGCGGAAAGAAACTCCGCGAATAAGCTGATTGTCCCAGCGAACTTGCTTGTTCAGACTCGCGGGATTGTGTATATTCGAGGAGCCGGAGGATGTTAATCGGCTTAAAAGTCCGCTCGTTAAAGTTCCCGGTTTACCTTGACTCTTAATGTGCTTTCGGAACGATTATGAAAATGGCCCACGGCGAGATCGAAGTATCCGATCGGGGCTTAAGCGAAAGATAAACCGTCCATCTTTATTAACGGGCCCCGTGGCGACGCGGCGACGTCTCGCGCGTTCGCCTTCTTATCCCGTTATCCTTCACCCTTCGCTATTTTTCCCGTCCGCTTCGTTTCCATCTCGTTTACCTAATACGACTTTTCTCCGATACCGGCGACAGCCCCGAACGCGGAATTCTTCGTCCTGGCAGACGTCGGGAAAGTTCGCGTGAACGTTCGAAAGATCGAAAGTTTCTCGGGAGATCGTTCTACTCGGCGGGGTAGCTACCCCTTATTTTTACGCCTCTTGTCTGTCGCGTTGCTCTTCGGATTTTTAGATCCCTCGTTTACCAATAGCTCGTCATTTCTCTGTCCGACAATAACAGGATAATATGTCGAATTGCAAATATATTTTCTTAAATCAGTTATCAGAATCAACGACCAGTTTTCGAATCGAAATTGTTTGCTAGGAACCTCGTGGAACGCGGTGGATCGATTTGGTTCTACACGGTTGCTTAAAAGGAAGTGTTTACAAAAATAGTAGACCCCGCTAGAAGCAACACGGAGCAGGAGATTAGAATTCTCCAACGAGGAAGGTAGAAAGAGCGCGCGAATAGGCTAACGAGTTGCCACGGGTAGAAAAGGGTTGTTCACTTTGTTCGGAAAGGTTCGTGCATCCCGGTTCATGAATGTTAACGAACGCGGAGTCTTATTTCTCTTCCGGGGATAAAGTAATAATTCACCGGCGCTGCATATAACCCCGTAACCTTCTTCGTTAGCGTTTTACCCAGAGGTCGATCCCGGCCCGTGGAACGGGGCAGACTTTCCACGGTGATTCCGCGTAACTTATCAACTGGGGTGCCATTTCAGGCGCCAGGCTTAAGAACAATGCTCCGCAAACAGTAATTACAAGCGCAAACAGAAGAGCGATTGTCAGTGGGGCAGTCATACGATGAATAATCAAGATCGCAGACCTGACGGTCGCCTCTCCGCGCATTGTGTCCCTTTATACTCTTCTTCCAAGATTCCCTGCATTCGTTCCTTCTCGATTGTTTGATCTCGGGCTACTTCAAATAGGGTCTAACTATCGGGGATTAATTGGCTCCGCTCTAAGGCGGCATTCCGATTCTGATTTCAATTAAAACCCAGCGAACTTTCTAACTCGGGCCGAAGTTACTCACGCTTCGAACAGGAATTTTCCTTCTTTCGATCAACCGCGACAAACCTTGCGTTCGAAAGTTCAAAATTTCAAAAGTTCAAACGTTCAACTTTTGGTCTGTGATATTGCGAGAGATGCCAGCCGAAGAATTTAAGTAACACACAGGCGTCGCAGGCGAGAGGCTTGGCTCGTAGCTAGGACCCATTGTAAACAACACCGATCGCGCTGTAACCTGTTAATTTTCGACGATGTCCTTCCGTTTCAGTCTAGTGTTATTCTTCGCAGAGCTCGGACGTATCGGCTCGACGTGTGACCGACCTTGTCGATCGTGCCACGCGTTACCGGAAGCAAAAACCGCGTGTTCCGATCGGGATAACAAAGAATAACGCGGTACGAATTTCGAAGAACACGTGTACGTTCTTTTAGTGTAAACGTAAGTATAAGCGTGAGTGTGAAACAAAGAACACTCGTGTGTCTAACGAGCCGGAAAACAAAGGATTGCTGCCACGCCAACGACGCAGATCTCTACCGATCGACGACGTGGCGCCTCTCTGCTTCTCCAACGATAAGTGTAGGAAATATAATTGTTTCCGGAGAAAAAGAACGTATATCCGTTTTAATAAGAATCGTTACAAGTGTATAATCGTGAAAACGAACACGTCTGTGACAGAAAGCAGAGGAAAAGAGAACAAATCTGCGATGACCACGCCCCACGAGCTTTGATTTCTAGCAGACCAACTAAAGGTAAGGGATTAGAAATTAAGAATTCATATTCAGGATATCGAGACACAGATTTAGAGATTAGAAAATAGAATAAAAAAATTCGAGAGTAACCAAGTTAAAGGTCCCGTGCGTTTAAAGCTATAATATCGGTCATCGCTAATTAAAATATGCCAGCAGCGTGCGCGGAGGAGCTTTTTCTCCGTTTTAATTAAATCCGAAAGCAAATTTCACGCTTTCCCAGCAGCGTCAAAGCGTCGTCGGAACTTTTTCTATCTCCCGCAGTCCACGATTGCATTCTTCCCCGGGAGAAAAAGTGTTTGGATCGCGATAAAAAGGCGAAGCGCGACGCGGAGACAATGCGTGAAAGGCGCATTGTCCCCGCCGGTTTCCGGCCGCGCCGACAAGCGAGCGGAAGATGATTATCGTTTAATGAAAGTCCGGCTACACGCGGTTCCGCGTATAATTCGGCGCGGCTTGTTCCTGCATCATTATAATCAAGTTTGCCAGGCAATAGCCGTAAATCACGAGGAACGGCTGGCCGTTGCCATGTGTTCCGGCTGCTGATAGAAACTCCGCGCTCGGCGGCCACGTAACGGCCAGAAAGATGAAATTACATTAGAACCGCGTTAACGTCTCGAATTCGCGCGGTAATGATTGGATACATCAGCTGCGTTTTAACCCTTTGCCGACGGGCCCGTTTCTTGCGCGTCGTTCCCGCGCCGGAGATTTCGAAGCGTACGAAAACGCGAGATTACGCTGAAGATTCGTAAATTTCTATTTTCGCTACGGCGAAAGATATTATTCCGTACACTCGTCCGATTAATACTGCGGGTTCTGAAAATTTCTCATTGGAACGAATCATATAGCCTACGACGAAGTCCGAAGTAGCGGATTTTGGATCTTAATCTTCGAGGAGTCAAACTCGTAATTGGTTAAACGCGGTTTGTGGATTGTTAGATTTACTTTTTATCACGTTTTAGGAAAATTTGCGGGAGATCTTAGTTTTTATCGGATTTCAAGTTCCGATATTTTCTCTTTGTCGCTTCGGGCTCCTTTTGAATTAAATGGATCTTTTTTAATCTGGCGTTTTGATTTTTCGATGAGGGATCGTTCTTGATTTTGAAATTATTCACATTAATCGTTAGAATTCATACGAATGTTTATGTTCTTTGCTCGCATT
Source organism: Euglossa dilemma (assembly GCA_002201625.1). Classification (NCBI taxonomy): domain Eukaryota; kingdom Metazoa; phylum Arthropoda; class Insecta; order Hymenoptera; family Apidae; genus Euglossa; species Euglossa dilemma. The sequence goes on along the minus strand of NIJG01000013.1, from coordinate 1,288,056 downwards.
TCTAAAAGTGTATATTCCGCTACTGCTAAACTTTATATCTCTATATCTCAAAGTTACTCCTCTGCCGAGGGAAAAAGTTAAACCGAATTTTTAGCACAGCATCGAGAGTCGTTAACGTATAAATAGACGTGTTGGCGAAAGTCGCGGAGATCCGGCAGTACATATAGGGTGAGAAAGTTTCTAAGGGCGGTCAGCGTGGGGAGTGAAAGTTCCAAGGATGACAAATATGGCAGAGTTTGAGGACAGGAACTTTAAACGGTACATTTAACCCGTCTCTGGAGTTTATCATCGCGTTGTCGTGTTCCCGGAAAGATACCGAAAACCGTGTTTCCGATCGGCTCCGTCCGTCCGGCTTTCCGCTCCGAGATAATTCGCCTTTCCATTCTTCGACCTCGGGTTATCCTTCGCCAAGGATCGTGCCCGAAATTGCGCCCTCGTTCGAGCAAACCCGTATGTCATTAAAATCTATCGCTGCGGAGAAAAAAGGGCCGTCGGTCGTTGCAATTCACGTGAAAAAAAGCGTATAAAACGCGGCAATCCGGAAAAAGGGTTGCTCTACAGAAGGTAATCCTGCCGGTAGCATTATTGTAACCGCGTGCACACGGACGGTGTAATTGCCAACGGGCTTTGTCGAGGAATTGATCAAGAGGCTCTAGCTCCCGTTTCCGTTCCCTCCGCTCCGTTTTATCCGTTCCATTCGCTTCCGTTTCGTTCAGCTCGATCCTGCTCTCGATTCCGCTCCGTTCGGCTCCACGACAGGCTGGATCCTTTCTCGACCAAGCGACGGGGAACATCCTCGCGAAACCATTAATCTCGTTTCGCGAATTGGCCCGGGTCGTGGGCATTTTTCAAGCGGGAACAAGCATCCGTGGAAGACGTATCGTTACAAGACGCGATTCCCGAGCCATTGCCGATCCTCCGGCGATAAATTGGAAAATCGTGCGATTACTTTCGTTCGTGTTTCGTGGAAAAGAGGGGAACCGGTCTAGGGGGATATATCGCGGTGACGAAACAAGATTTATCAGGGTGTTAGCCCGACGCGTACGCCTGGTATGCGCGTAGGAATAGTTCTCCAGTGATAAAGTAAATAACAGGTACCGGATGATTTACGCTCGTCGTTGCGGCGTGTCGTAAATTACCCAATTCCGACGAGGAATAAACGAGTAGCCGCGTTTCTGTCCTTTTCCGTCTGCGATATTACCTGGCTGGACTACTCGCGCGGACAAATCCGCATCGTTATCGAGCCGTGTGCGATTTTCTCGGCTGTGCACGAGGGACAGGCGAACGGAGGAACGCTGCGGCACGACGGGAACAGAAATAGACGATAAATTACAGTTCGTTAGCACTCGAGGCAAAACTAAATCCTTACTCTCGGCGACGGAGTGAAACAATACCTACGCAGCATGCGCGGTATTGTTCTCACGGAACAGCCTGCCAAATAAACCAAAGGAGCTCATTATATACAGAACTTCCACCACTAGTCCCACCACCATCCCTCTGTTATAACATAATCCTCACGGAATAACCGTATTTCAGTACTACAGCTGCACCGCGTGCAGATGTTTTGCCTTTAAACGCCAGACCGCGATAAAATCGTTCTAACGCGACGTCAGTCTTCACGTGTTCAGCCGCCACTGTCCGACCTAAGCTCCTGAAGCTTTGCGAGCTTCTGCACGTTACTCCTAGGTTATTGCTATACGCAAACACCGACTGATTCCGTATTACGCCTAGAAATATATCAGAAATCCCGGCCCCACGATAGCTGCCGGAACGTGTATTCAGGAGGAAGATCGTTCGCTTCGATTTAATATTCGATACAGCAGCTTGGAAGTTACGGTCCCGTGATATAGAAACGTAACACGGCTTCGTAGGTGTTAGTCGGTTCTTAATTCTCCGATGTAAAATTCAAGACCGGCGGTATCCTTGCTTCCTAAGATCTCCAGGCTCTCGAAACACCGATTTTATCTCGCAGAAGGAATATTTATACCCGAGTATCTATGCTTCCGGTGTATAGCTGATAAATAATTCCATTAAAACTCGTGAAAATTGCGGTACCGAGTGGTTTTACATTTACCACGGGAAATAAGAAACGGAATATCAGCGGAATTTCGGGGTTGGTTGAGCAAATGTCTTGGCCAGTGCGGAGAAGGGAAAGCAAAGGGTATCGTTAGGGTGTTATTGCGATCGTTATGGTTTCCACGGATGATAATGGCGCCGGTACACAAAGGTGGCTCTGACACCCGCCCCACGCGTTTCAGTGATACATCCGCGCATACCTGTTTACTTTAGCCACCGTCTACGTTTGCACAGCACACGTGTGCGTGGACGTGCGTGTTATCGTTCACGCGCGATCTAACGTGTAAACAATAATTACTCCTCGCCCGGGTCGCCGCGAGGATTTTCTTTTTCTACAAAGGGTGGACACGTTCGGCGAATTTGGATCGCGTGTCGCCGATCGACCGGCAAAGAAACGCGAAAAGGGGGTTAGCGAGATCGAGCCGTTTCTGCAAATTAGTCGCACGCTCGGCGGATCGGGAATGCGAAAGAATCCGCGCAGGGGACGATGAAAGAGGGTTCACGTCGGATTTATGAAAGAGGAATTCGGTTTTTCGAGCGAACCAGAGACGAAGGGTGATCGAATCGTGTTCGTGAATTAGTCGCACGCTTAGCGAGCTAGGAACGCGAGAAAATTCTTACGGGGGTCAACGACGAGGGGTCGACGTTGGGATACTCGCGCAAATCTTTTCTGCGAATCGATCATTCCGAGATTGAAACGAGAGAAAATTCTCGTTTCGCGGGAGGTGAACGCTCGTGAAGAAGAAGAAACAAAGGGTCTCCGAGTTCCCTGGCTGCGAGAAGACTCGGAAGTGCTGCTGTCAGGGGTCAAGGAGATTAGATTCGTCGCTGGCTTTTTGCCGATCATTGATCGAAGGATCGCGCCGTAATGTAAAAACTGGAATTTAAATCCGCGCATAAATTCGCCGCGTTTTCAGACCGGGGTCAGAGCCGGTATTTGCGACGCAGCGGGTAATATCGTTCCAGATCATGAAAGTACTTATGTAATTGCCCCGGTAGATCACAGATCTGGAACCGTGCTTCCCATTTATCGGATTAACCGTGCGTAGGTAGGAGTCTGTTTCTGCCAAATGGCCCTTTTACATCATTCCCGGGGACGCTCGCCGTCCAATCGGCGTTTCCTTTGCGACTTGTCCTGGCTTTGGCCACTACTCGTGTCTCCGACCATAATCGTCCTCTCTCCCACCATTCGTTTGTTCGTATCGACCGAGCTCTGGTCCACACGCTTCTCTTCTTTCCCGATTTTTCGAAAATTCGACGCGATGCTTGGTAATCGCGAGAAAAGCAGCGGTTGATCCAGTTTCCGCGAGAAAGGAGCGAGAGGCGTATGCTCTGAAACGGGGGAAGCCGTTCGCTTTCTCAGAGCCGTAGAAGTGCATAATTTGTTTATGACTCGGAGAAACTAACTGAAATATAGGGTAACGCGTCTCGTAATGCATTCGTACGGATTGCACGGGGCCAACGTGCCGTTGACAGGGAAGACAAACGCGGTTTCTGGGGCGAGGGTGCCCGCGAACCTTTTCTCAGAAGCCGACGGTAAAGTTTGATAACAAAGAAGATTGGATGGTGAACGGTGACACGATAATGGCTGGTTTATTATACGAGACCGCGCTTTCGTCCGACACGCACTGGCTTCGGGGTAAGTGGCTGTGTGTTCGAGGGTGAAAGAATCGTTCGATCCGCGTGTTCGCGCAGCCTTCTCCTTTTTCTCGCCCTCGTACGCTCGTAATTTCCCAGACATCTTCCTTCCTCGCCGGTGCGACGAAATCTCGAATAAATCGAGCGTGTTTTCTATCCGAAAGTCATGCGGTTACAGCAAGGGATACTCGTTAAAATTTTGGAGAACGGTATATCCGAGTCCTGGATCTGCGTTTGACAAGACGCGTGCACCGAAACGTTCATAACGCTGCATGGGAACCGATGGTTTATCTCCCCAGTGTCACAGTCTCGTTGAAGGGCGATAATAATCGAGCGAAGCTCGCGCCACTATTTTCCCACAGAGACCTCCTTTATCGAACCGAAACGGATCGCGTGCCATTCGTCCGATCCTATTATGAGAAACGAAATCTACCCCAATTTTCAATCTACCGAACGTTCGATTATCTCCGCTTACGACAGCTTTGATCAAACAGGATCGATAGCCACCGAGAACTGACCGTGCCGGAGCAATCGTACCTTTGATGGATTTCTCCTTCGATGTGCTGACAAATATATCGTAATTTACATCCTAACTCGCTATACACGCGTTGTCTGTATTACGTTTCTGCAAATTTGTCAAAAGCCTATGCAATTATATTCCCTAGGTGTTCTTCATTTTCCTGTGAACTTCCGCGAATTTAGGTACCCGCTGACGAGACACGATTATATTTTTATAAATCAAGGAACTAAGTACATCAGAAATCGAATTTACCAGGTAAATAATACACGCAAATATATCGATTCGCGATTATTTATTTCCAGGCAATGTCCACAAATTTTCCTTGGCAATGCGTCCAGCTGTGACGCGCGAAATGGGACGCGTCGAGTCGATCAAAAACCGAAATCCATCGGCCCGTGGAGGTTAATAACGGGGTCCCTCGCGTGAATCGAGCCGCGTTATTCCTTTTCGCGGGGGTGTGCTCACGAGGGTCGACTTAATTAGATACCGGCGTGACTTTGTCCGCGAAACGCTAACGCCGCGATGATCGCTCGGAGCCGCGGATGCGTTTACGACAAAAGGAGTCGGTGGGAAGGGCGGTGGCGGCCGTAAAACGCGTAATAAACGGTGCCCCGCGTACCTGGCTAATACAATGCGACGGTAACCGTGCTTAACAGGCACTCGTAAAGCTGTATTCGGCGAAATAAATTGAACGGCGCCGTCATACGGCGAAGCGTCCCGATGCCGCGCCGCGGCGCGCAATAACGTGGAACGTGCCGTGGAACAATACCGCGCGGAACCGCTCGTTCCCGGGGCCGCGATTAAATCTTCCATCGACCGTTAGGCTTATTTCCAGACTCGTTGATCGCGTCGCGGAAACGTCCTCGTTGATCACCATCGCACCACCGATCCACCGGGCCCGACGATGATTGAAAACACCGGCAGAACTCGCTGTTCGATCGCGCAGCTTTCGCGCCACGGCGTAGACGTCATTCCGACGCAGGTTTATGGGATTGGTTTTTAGGACGGATCGCGGACGCTGCGAACGGCGAGGGGTGCGGAATTTATAGCGATTTTTTTAATCCATCGCGCAGATATCAGATCGTACGTTCCGCGATGATTTTTGCAACGGTAGGGATCCCGCGTCGGTTTAATTGTTTTCCAACGTCACTGAGAACCGTCGCGACGTCCCACGGAGTGTTTCGACGTTTCGGACGTCTTCGTTGATTTCGGTTCCGGTGTCGAGAAGAGAAGCGTCTGCCGCGACAAAGCGCAGGAGCAAGGTTTGTAAAATATACGGGAAATTGGCGGTGAAATATAAGGGAAATTACGAGCTGTCGGGATTTTCCCGAGTATACGCGATCGCGTGGTAATTTTCGCCGGCAGCCCGGCGAAATTTCGGCCGGAGCGATTATCGTAACATTTCGCAGACACCCGAAATTTCATTCGACGCCCGCACACGCGTCGTACTTTACGGTATAATTACAAGGAAGGCTCGCAATTACCCGGAAAAATGAAAAATGTCGGCAGGAAATGGCGGCTAATTCGAGGTTAATGGGCGCAGCAGCACACGGGGCCGGCCATAATTTCGCGGCAATTTTCGATCGTTACCATCGAGATTGCCATTTCCACGCGGACTTTGGAATTGAATAATTTTCACCGATCATTTCCGCGCTCCGCGCGAATTTCGGCCTAATCCGACCTATCGCGCTGCCGACGGAAATCATTCGGCCTCCTTCGCCCGCCTAGATGGGAATTCCGGTCTGTAATTTGCGCGACGAACTTTCGATTTCGATCGCGCGAACGCGTTCTATCCCTTCACGCCGCGCTTTGCCGGTGAGCCTCGCCGTTCCCGATCGTTTGCATCGCAAATACGACGAAATTGCCGCGTTTCACGGGTACGAGGAAGCCTGTAGTTTCGTTCTACTCGCGTTTAAACCGTGGTCGTTTAGAAACCGCGAGTTGCGAACTCGTCGCACGATTTCAGCGTCGCGTCGCGAACCGACGGAATCGGAAAATTCCTCGAACCTTTGACAGCGAATCTCTCGCGAGGAACGCCGATCGCGAGGGCGTATCGAAGATTACCGGTATCTGGAAGAAAGATCGATAAGGTCGACGGCTCGTTCATTGTCCTCTCCGTCGGCGAGACGTGCAACGAACTCCGGTTCGACGTCACTTTAGAATCACGGACAAACGCTGCACCCTGCCAGGCCAGCGGAAATTACCTAACAGCCTGTTAAGAGCGTTTGCGGCCCGACGTGCTCGTCCAGACGCGGAACTGGCTCGGAATTTTCTGCGTTTCGTCTACGAAAACCGGTCCCGCGCCCTTTTTTCCCGCGTTCGATCGGACGAGCAATCTCGCCGCGACGCGGGGTTCCACGTGGAAATTAAAAATTCCGTGCTCGTGCGCGGCGGCCGGTTTTTTACGAGCGAGCCGCGCGTTATTTCTCCGCGCCCAGACGCGAAATTCAATTTTCCATCCGCCCTCCGGCGCTGGACGCGTCCTCCGCGTCCGAGTGGACCCATTAACGGCGCTGAGGAACAATGGCTGCTAAATAGCCGCGCTGAGAGGGTGCTGCTTTGGATAGAACAGGGGACGAACAGGGGAGGAGGGCGTTGGAAGAGCGTGGAGAGTGACACGCGAAGAGGGAAAAGAAGTTTGATGGAACGAGTATCGGAGAGGAAGATGAAAGGTTAGCGAGAGGTATGGCGGGAGGATTAGGCGAGGAAGGAAGACGATCTCGAGGTAAGACGCGGAGCGACTCGAAACGAACGAGGAGAAAACGCGAAACGAGGGAGTAAAAGAGTCCACGGTGAGTTGCGATAATTACAAAAGTAGGGGTAATACCTGTAGGCCAAGCGGCCTTTTATCGAGCCTCTCTTCCTCCTCGCAAGATAAATCGAAAATGGCGCGACGCGAAGGGAAGGAAGGAAGAGGAAGGAATCGGAAAAGGCGTGGAGGAAAAACGAATTAACAGGGAACGGGTGAAAGGGAAACACCTCGGGTATAACGAAGCGCTGAATAGGAGTAATCCAGTGCAAAGTGAAAAAAGACAGAGCGCAAACAGGAATGAAAGCGTGGGGTACGAGGAAGTTAAAAACCGCGGGGAAGAAAGCGAGAGGAGATGAAAACCGGGGAAACAAAGGCGGAAGGAAGAACGGTTAAAGCGACCAACGATTCAGAGGATAGACACAGAGCAACGGGGAACAAAGAGAGGCGACTGGAGAGGCGCGCAGAGACGAGAAGAAAAACGAGCACCGGGGAAAAAGGAGCGGAAACACCGCGGGGATAAAAGCGAAACGGAGAGAGAGAGGAGAGACTCGACGAGCGAGCAAGGCGGAGAATCGCGCGTGGTGGCGGGTGCATTTAAAGCCTGGGATTCGCAGCTGTTGCAGGCTGCGTTATTTCGCGGATTTGTTTCGGCTGACACTTAGGGGAGGATCGCGAAAGTCGAACGAAAGTTTACTCCGCGCGATTACGAGCGTCCTACGCGCGTATCGGCGTCGATACGCTTCGGACAGCGTGTGCGACAAACGGTCGAATCGGAAATCGAGAACAGCGATTCACCGGACGCGATTTAATCGGATATCAGCGATTATGGCTTCAACCCGATACAGACAAACGAAGCTCAGTTGCAAGCCTCGCTTTAGCTTCGTTTTATCGCGCTTTACGCTCGGAGGTTTATTACAGGCTGTTGGAATAAACCGTGGTCGCGCAGGGACGATGTCGTCGTGCTAGACGTCGCAGGCCGGTAGCGGATTTGGGGTCTTAAGGGCCTTTGCTATTACGTCGGCGTCGAGGGGTCGTCTGTCCTTCGGGTTAAAAGGCTTTCCGTTTTCCGCAATCGTTCCGTCCTAAACGCGAAGCGGTGTCGAGCGCGTTAGTCGTTACAATCCTTGCGGACACTTCGCCTGTCTGCGAGTCTTCTCTTCGCTGTTAATCGACTGCGTATTTATCTTTTGATTAGACCCTAGGGTAGTGCGAGAAACTTTGTAACTCAACGGAGAAATTAGAAAAGGAATTCGAAGCTTGTGAATGGGGAATATTTTCGTGGTCGAACGAAAGTTTCTCCGGCGCGGATTAATGGCGGTGGAACCACCGGTCGGCCACAGGGCGCGGTACGCGTTAACGCGTGAGAATGAAGATCGAAACGTGCACACGACCCTTGCACCCCTCTGGCGGGCCACAGCGTGCGATGACATTTCGTGCAGCCCGTTCATAAATTGCCACCGTGCACACGGCTCGCGTACTTACGCGAGAAATTGCGGGAATTAATTATCGCTGATTCACGCGTCGCGACCATTCTCTCTCTCTTTTCGCGCGTTGCCGCTTTGTGCGCGTGTACCATTTATTACCTCTAATTCGCGTTTTTAAAATGGAGGACGAAATTGCCACGAAGCGAGGCCTCGTTCTCTTCGACGTTCTCCGCGAATGAACATCCTCTTTAATTACTCATCATCATCGAATCGTGATTTCATACGTTTCTCGTTTTCTCTCAGTCGTTTTCCGTCTTCCCGCGGACGAGTTACGGCGTCGCGATGCGTAACCGATACACAGAGGCGCGGGACGATCTCGCGTCAGCCAGTTGCCGGTTTAGATTGCCGCCACACGATCCCAGCTCGCGGTAATTACTCTCTTAATTAATCAAGAGTTAAATAATACATGAACCGGTCATATGTTTGCGAATTAACTGACCGCCGCGGCAAACAAACGCGCCGACAGGCGAATTAAATTAATATGTCCGGCAGGGGGTAATTATTAATACCCCGAATAAGTCCGATACTCGCGGCACGCGGATAATTCGATAGGATCAGAATTTCCGCCGGTGTACGCCGCTGATCGGGATGAATAAATAACTCGGACGAACGGGCAACGAATTCGCGAGATTTTTCGGCAACGCGCGCGGCATTAATTATGCCGGGCAAAGAGTTTACGACGCGGTTAATTGCCACCGTCGAGTTTAAACTGACACCGGCGTCGATTCGCGTGACGTTTTCCTTCGCGCGTACCTCGCGTTCCTCGTTGCGAAAGAGTCGCGTCATTCCGCGAGTTACGCTTCGACTAAGTCCCCCCGGAAATTACGAGAAATAGTCTGGCTGGGAAACGCGCGTGGAAAACGGGCTACGCGGCTCGAGAAGCGGAAAGCGGAATCGACAAAAGTCGAATTACCGCGAGACCGAAGAAAGTATCGAGTGCGAACGTTCGGTTACGCAATCTCGGTGTTGCAACACCGGTAATCATTCGAATGACAGGAAGCCGTACCCTCGGCCAAGTAGCCATTTTGTCGCTCAACGATCCTGCCCCGTTCCACTTCCGCGAAACCGTAAAACGTTTCTCGGTTTTTCGCCGGACCAATTTCGCACTGCCGATCAGCTAAATCGCTCGCAGGTCGAGTCCGACGCCCCGAAACAACGCGACTTCATTTCTCAACGAATTCCACGGTAGAAGAGTCTCCGGTTTTCCCTCTCGGACCGTTCGATCCCGCCTCGATCGAGAGACAAAGCCCCGTTTATATCGCGGGGGACGCGTCGGGGCGAAAGATAAACAGGCGACTCTTCCGACGTTCCGCGTCGCGGACGCCTCGGAATCTCTATCGTACCCTCGTCATGGGTACGTCTGGACGAAACGAAAGGGAAAAGTTCGGCGAACGGGTCGGAAGGATCAGTTGCTCCGACGCTGTGAATTCCTCGCGCGACTCGTTCCAGGAAGGAGAGGGGGGCCGACGCCTCACGACGGTTGCCTCACGCACCGCGTAACACGCGAGCGGAATGCGTGTACCACGCTGGCCGGACATTTTTGTTTTCCAGAATATAACGCGACATGATGCATTACAACCGGCCGGATATACCGGCTGACGGTTTTCTGTCCTGAATGAATAATCGCGTCGGTTAACGCGACACGTTCGCCCGTGTCTTCCCTTCGAATTCCCTTCGAATCGCCTTCGCCTCCTCGTTCCGCTTCGGGGACCCTGCTTTTTCTTTCCTCCCCGGTGTATCTCTGATCATCGATACCCGCGGAACTGCGAAAATCACCCGGCCGTTGAAATTCTTCGCGGACGGGTGGCTCGTTTGCTCGTGGATTTATCGCCGGTATTCTTGGAAATAAACGGTTCCATTACTGGTCGTTACGGACTGGTAATAACGCGCGTTAATTTATATTATTATTACATATTAGTCGATATAATTTATAATAAACGAGAATTATTAATGGGGATCGCGATTATCGTTCGTAGCACAGGGCTGCTTGAAAATTCGAGTGTAACTCGTTCGACGAGAGTTGTTAAGCAGTCTCGCGGATAATGGAGTTACAGCGTTTGATAAAAGTCGGGAAAAACGCGGCGGATAATTCCGCCGGTCGGTTTGGTAATGCATTTAATGAAGCGGTGTGTCCGGGGGTAATTTGGTAAATTAATCCGAAGAGCCGGCCGCGGTTTCAAAGGAACGGATTCACCGTTAAGAGACGCGGAGCAGAAGCGAAACGCCTATGAAATTATAGAGCACGTAGAGAGATCGAG
>NIJG01000013.1:1260444-1277292 GCA_002201625.1 Euglossa dilemma | reverse complement strand
GAGCCGAGACGCCGAACAGCGTCGGGACGATGGGCTCCAAAGGGTGGCGTCGTTATTGCTGTCTGTAGACTGTCATTTCCGCCGGTAGCGTGGCAGATGTAGCCGCGGCGCAGGGCTGTTATCGACTTTCCACCAGATACCAGACGCGATTGATCGCGATAGATCTTCCACTTTGCGATTCCCACGAATTTCCAGCGCGAATTCACGCCAGACGCCACTCGGACCTTGAATTTTCGCGTCTAACCATCGTGTCCCGCCCGCGTTTATACCTCTAGTGTTCCGCGAATCGTCGATCAAAATTATCGGAGGATTTTCGAGCGGATAACATCGCGCGATTCGCGTGTTATCGTTCGGACTTTGGAAACTCGGAATTCGCGCGGATCTAAGGTTCATTAAGAGCCCGGGAGCGGCGAATTTCGGAGATTCCTTTGCACTCGGAACGTCCAAACCTCGTCGAGGCCGGAAGATTTCCGGGAACCCCTAGAGCCACGGGAATTCTAGGCTGCCGGAACTTTGGGGATCCGCGCGGAAATCTTAGAAGCTGCCTAATGTTCGCGTGGTCCTCGAAATGCCGTGAAACCTTTCGGGCTGCCGCATATTTCGTGCCCCCGGGAGGAAACGTCGGGCAATCATCGTCGTCAGCGGGCATCGCTTCTAATTCCGTATAATCACGGGCGCCGGCATATAAAATATTCCCGTGCTATTTGATTAAGAAAATCAAACGCAACGCTCTCAGAGGCCGCAGACTGCGCTGGAACGAACGGGAAACGAAATATATCCCCGGGGAGGTTTCGGTCTGCGCGATTCCCAAGCAATTTCAAGTTCGCCCAGACTGTTCTCCAAGTTCGGAACTGCATTTTAACTAGTCGCGCCTCTATTAGACGTCTTCGTCTGACAGGTATCGCTGCTTTCAGGCTCCTTGCTAAATGCTTTCATGTTTGTTAAGTGTTTCGCTAATTCCGCGGCCCCCGAATCCTGGATATCGCTGCTCCGGCGAAGTTCCCAACAGCCGCGCAATCGCTGTCATCCCCGAGGCGTACGTTTCGGACTCGGATCAGGCGCGGAGTGCCATTCGCGCGGTACCCGACGAATTTCATGAATATTCTCGAGCAAACGAACAACTCTCGCGGTATAATCTGCCGGTTAACGTCGTCTCCGCACGAAACTCGATCCGTTTATCGGCCAACTTTCTCTCTCCGTTTGCAACTTTTCCATTTCTCGCGATAAGCATCGATTACGACATTTCCCAATCTTACGAGCACCGGAACGACGCGCTAGCTCTTTCTCGAATTTCTCGGCTGTAAGCTACTCAGACGAAGATGGATCGTTCGGAGATCGTAGGCTTCGGATGGTTGGCAGTCATTCGCGAGGAATATGTGTCATCGGGATCGCGAAGGTAACGAGGATCATCGGAATATCTCGTTCGAAGACAGAACTATCGAAATTTCTCGCGATTGCTTTGCTTAGAAGCGGATAATTTAGGAGCCGGTGCTTTCGGGAAAGCACGAACGAGGATCATCGGAATATCTCGTTCGAAGGCAGAACTATCGAAATTTCTCGCGATTGCTTTGCTTAGAAGCGGATAATTTAGGAGCCGGTGTTTTCGGGAAAGCACGAAGGACGATACGAGCTCGCGAACGATCGAATCGATTGTACGTTATTGTCCGGCATCGAGCCAAGAAGTTTCCCGATAAAATTCAAGCCCCCACTATATAATGCGTGCCCCGTCCCGATTTTTGGGGGCTATTGGCTGCGGGAAATACGATACCGGTGCCAAATGGGGTTCGCGATAAAAATTCGTTTCACCGGCTGGGATAGCATCGCGCAGAAGTCGCAAGGAGACGTGGTGCTTACATGCCAGAAACCGGGGAAACGCAAAATACGTTTTTATCAACGAAATTACATCTACGCGTCTCTCCTGCGAATTCGTCCCCCGGAGTTATATCCATCCCCGACGCGAGATCCTCTTCTATACCTCCTCTATTCGTCGCAAGCGATTCCTCGGGAAATACCGAACTGCTGCGAGGCTCGCCTGGATCGTATCCGGGATGAAAGAGTTATTCCAGCCTTGGATAAATCCTGGGGAAATATTACGAGTGCTGTCCTTCGCGTGCTGATCCGTACCCGTCGAGGGCCATCGATCAAATCGGGCAAACACGCTTCTTCGCTCGACTTCGCAAATGCCACTTTCCTCGATCACGCTTCCCCGTTCGAGGCTCGGCATTACCATAACACGTAATCCGAACAGTCGCAGCTGCAAACGCCGTCCAGATTCCGCGGTGCGTCTGCATCTGTGCAACTGGAAGCGCGCGCGAAGCGCATCGGTGCTTTTGTCGCGGGTACGCAGAATGCTTTGTCGTCTGGTCTCCGGTGGCAGAATGCCACGAGCAACCCTCTCGCAGGATCAACCCTGTCCCGTTCCCGAGGCGGCGTTCGACGTGACCCATCGAGAGGGTAGATCGCGTGGCTCCGCTTCAACGTGCTCTCGTTGCACGTTCCTTGGCTATCCTCGGTACAAGCCAAACACGCTCTTCCACCAGCCTCGACTTTTTATCGTTTCTACGCCGGTCGCCAAGCCAGCCAAGGATCGTCTGCCGCTTTTCTAGGTATTCCTCTCCTAAACGCGGTGGTAGTGAAAACGATCCTTCGTGGCGCGAATCGGAATACGCAGAGGTTCCGTTTTTGTCTCTGACAAGAGGATAACGGGTATGGGGAAATTGTTTGATGAATTATGGCGTAGCTGCTTCGAACACTTGCGCGTATCGATGACGAGGCAGAATCTTCTCGAGCGGAAGAATATTCGGTTGAATAAAGACCTCTGAGAAGGACGTTCTCCCTAGTCTTCGTCGGCTATAAAATTTCGGAAGTTCCTCTTCTGTCGTTTTACGTCGCGCGAATCTCGCGAGGGTTATTCGAAGGATTTTTCCGGGATAAAATCGACCGATCGGTTATTATGTTTTAACGTTGGGAGCTCGTGGAATTCGACGAAAAGCCAGGCGTTTCGTTCACCGATCGGCGATTTTGTAACACGCGCATATGGCAGGCACGGTGATTAAAATTTTCGAATTCAATGGCCTCTTTTCACGGCGTTTGCGCGGATACGATCGAACGCGGGAATTAAATTTTAGCCGTTTATCGGACGGCCCGGGGTACGCGGCAGCGATTTAACGTTGTATTTTACACCGAGCTTAATACCCTATTTAACGCTTGCTTCGCGTAATCGGACACGACTAATGAATTCGCGGACAATTAAGCAATTACTCGCCTCCTCGCGAATCGTTGCGATTGGAACGCGACTAACTCGATTTCCTCCTTACTTCCTCTTTCTTTCCTTCACTCGAACGTACGATTAATTATTCTGAACATTAGATTCGTTTTTAACTACTCGTCGAAAGAAATCGGCCATACTCGATACTGGGGAAACTTCTTGCCGCGACTATCCTTCGAGATGGAACATTTATCCGGCGTATGACGGTACGATCTCAGCTCGGCCGTGAACGCGATCCTTCAACGAAACGAACCACCTCTTCCAGCTTCCGATATCCGGCGTAATATATCCGGTTGGTAGCATCTCCGACGGCGAGATTTGTCACCGGGAGAGGTGCAATATGAAAGAATTATCGGCGACCTCTTACCCGGCAGGCGTTCGCGTTACCCATATCTCGCGGCGAAAGAAGCGCACCGATTTCTCCTACTATTTCCAAACCCCCGGTTCCATCGTTCGAACGATCTTCGAATCGACGCGAGATAACCGGGGTCCGCCCACGAGATCCCACGATCGGATCTACCGGATGGTCCGGCGTATGGAAACGAGCGTGAAAATGTTAAAGCAAGGTGGAATTTTCACGAGCCATCGCGCTCGTTTCGCGTCGCAGCCTCGGAAAAGGGCGAGGCTGGGGCGAGCTTGTAATCTCGATACGATAATACATCCGCGGAGGGCGGCCGGATGGGGCGGGTTATTGGAAGAACGCCAATGTCGATGATTTACCATGGAATCCGGTAGTTATTGCGCGGGAAAGGCGGTCTCATTATTTATACGTTATATCGCAGCGATACTTTTCCGGCTACGCGCGGCAAATAAACCGCTGTCTGCGTGCCGGTGAAACAAGCGATTTTCGCGAAACCTCGCCGCGAGTGCACGCGTGTACGCAGAGAGAAGAGAGTCCGGGGGAGTTCGAGGCGAAGGAAGGAGAAATCGATGTCGGACAAGCGCCTCGAATTATTACCGGATGTTTGGCAACCGCATCGATTTACAGGCCTGGTTTCTCTTTTCCTGTCTATCGATGGGAACGCGGATACGAGGTGTAAACGGAGCTACGCCGGATCGAGCTTTCCCTGGGTTACAGCGGGCCTTCGTTCCACGCGATATGGCCGATTGCGAGGTTAAAAGGAGATCGATGTGGTTCTATACGCGGTTCATAAGTCGGTAGAGCACGAACGTAAACGTAACAGTTCGATGAATCAGTAATAAAGATCGGTCACGCGAATTTTCGTTGTTACCTGTAGTATCTAACGGTTCAGCACTGATCTGATATAGGATCGGTTAATTAATTAACGTTAATTAATTAATCTTTAATTAAAGACAGAAACCACCAACCGTACGCGTAATGGATTCCACGAAGCTAATTCGAGATAGGATTTTAAAATTAATTCGAAACAGTCCACCGGCTCGCTGGGAATCGATAGAAAAGGTCTAAAAACTCGATTAGCTCGATTTATATTCCATATACACGCATATCTTTCCGTACGATCGATTCAACCGATTTTTACAGGCCCGACGCGTTTTAATTAAATTGGAACGCGTGGCAGAAAAGGCAGGCGTGCGGAGAAAATAAAAAGGGAGTTGGTTCGCCAGCGAAATTTCGCTTTCCGCTTCGGCCTTGCTATTGGAACCTGATAGCTCTCTTACCTGGCCAGTTCTCCCTGAAGATGATGAACCCTGGAGCGTGCTCTCTCAGCTTTAGCCGTAGCCTCGCGTACCCGAGCTTCGGCCTCCATTCGTTGTCGTCGTTCGCGTTCCACATCTCGTTGCGTGGCCTCTGTCTGTAACAGACCAACCAGCGTTCTCATCAGTCAACGTAACGATCCTTATTCCAGCTCTAATCACGCGCGATATCTTTCTAATTTTAATCACGAGAGATCCACGGAGGGAACCACCGCGTCTATCTCGCGGAGATTATCCGAGCGGAGATTATCTCCGTCCGACTGGCTCTCCCCCTGTGCCAGCAACGTTCCACTGCCCTCCATATGCAGGAACAACCTACATTCCGAATGGGCCGTCTTATTCATGTGCAAATTTATTTCTCTTCGAAACCATTGATCTCCCGACGGACGAGAGACAAGCCTGTTTTTATTTCGCTCTCCGCAGATGTTCATCGGACCAACGCGATTCGCTCCCCTCGCCCATGATGATAATTTTCAACGTCGTTGCCACCCCTTCGACTCGACGGAGACCTACCTACACCCGTCGTAGACGCTTTTCGACTCGAACGAGCATAAGCGAGCGGATTTATCGCCGGCTCCACGGCACGCGAAATGAATCGTAAAAAGGAAGGAAAAAAGAAGCTTAACGAGCAAATAAAACGTCGGACAGTAGTCTGCCAGGCAAATACGTCCTATTTACGACCGCCTAGCTCCCCGTCAGGATAACGCTCGATCGGTACCGACCAGGGAGAGTCCAGTATCCGGCGAAGTTAGGATTTTTATTTTCGAGCAAGCTTCCGTCCGTTCGCAGAAGCGAGAGATTCGAATGGAGAATTGTTTACGCGGATGCGCGATTCATCGGCGATGAGCATTCGTCGCTGGATTTTATGCTGGAATTAATCTCGGTCGAATCGGATGGAAGAACGGAGATAAATCGATCAGCGGAGGATTCGCAGTCACGCCTAACTTTGCTTCTCTTTTTCCAGGTAAAGCATCGAACGGAATTTTAACGATAAAATTTGACGGCACTTGGATCGTTTCGAATCGTTGGGTATCGCGGGATTTTGATTAGCCAAGATCGAAAGAGCGGTCGGGATGGTTTGGCGCGGATTTTCTGGATTAAACCGCGAGATGCAAGCTCTGCCCGATGGAGCGGACCACAGCGCGGCGTGGCCGAGGAGGAAAAAAAAAAGCGGAAGAGGATGGAAGGGAGCTCGTCGATCTTCGGCCCGGTCGGTGGGAGGAATTATTCATGAATTTAAATCGAAGCGTTGCACGGTACATTGATTGCACCCTTTCGATTCGGCTAGAGCCGCCGCCTACGCTTCTGCTCCGAGTCCGCCGCGGCCCTATCAATAATTGCGCTCGGCCAATGTGCCGAAAGCAGTATTTCACGCGATTTAACTCGATGTGCCCGCTGCGCCTATCGACCTCGATAATAAATTGCCGCCCGCGCCCGCTGGAACTTGGAAAACCGGCGACGAACCGCCCGGTAT
Source organism: Euglossa dilemma (assembly GCA_002201625.1). Classification (NCBI taxonomy): domain Eukaryota; kingdom Metazoa; phylum Arthropoda; class Insecta; order Hymenoptera; family Apidae; genus Euglossa; species Euglossa dilemma. Next base: position 1,270,873 of record NIJG01000013.1, on the reverse strand, counting down.
CGGTTCCAGCTCCAGCCGAGTCACCCCTGGTCCCCCTTTGACGTTTCAATTTCGTTCCATCGCCGGCAAATTTCCTCGGAATTCCGTTATTTTATTTCCCGGCTTCCGGTGGATTCCGCTCGCTCCGCCTGCGGATCGATTCGCGCTTTTCCGTCGCGAGCCAGACCGACGCGTATCGGTGTTTCTTGCGTCTACTCGCTCCGGTGTTGGTGTATCAACAGCGGTGAGACGAAGGTTCGTCGACAGCGAGGGAATCGATCTATTTATCGAAATGACATCCCCTGCCGGCTCGGAATTCCTCTGGCTTCACCGGAAACCCGACTGGCAAATGTCGTTTCCCAGCGGTCCTCCGCTTCCGCGAGGATTAAGGATCTTCGGAAGTAAGACGGTCTAACGAAACTATCCACGCGCAGTTCGGAGACTGACAGGAATCTAATTTAAAGAACGACCGTCTCCTCGTTGTCTCCCGGCAGCTTCTTTCTCGTCAAATTCGTTTACCCCCGCGAGGAACGGGGAGAATAGAACCGGGCGGCTCTGATCCACCCCTGCGCGTTTGGATCCTCCGATTTCGGCTTCGAATTCGCCGGAGAATCGAATCCCGCGAGAAACTCGACGCTCTCTCGATGAGGTAGAGGATCAGACGAGCTAGCTGGAAGTCATCGCGATCGTAATAGGAGGTGGTCCATTAAGCGGAGTCAGGTGAAAGGCGTTTAGTCGAGGGTCGAAACAAGAGATATCGCGGATTACAATCTGGTAAAAGCCGAGTGACCGCCGCGTGCGGGGTTTAAGGGATGCTACCACCGGATTTATGGAGCCTTAAATCCCGGCTAACCTTCTCAACCCCCGTCTCGCCATTCTTCTTTTTTCGGGGGTGGTCGTTTCTCGCCGCGTAACGCGATCTTCTCCTTATACGCGCCGCCATTGCAACCGACGTGAGGTCACTTTCGACTTTGCAGGCGTCGTTTCGCGACAACGAGGATTCAAATGGACAAAAGGTCGAAAGCTGGCTCACGTATCGGCTCCGTTCCACCGTCGCTTCCATACGCTCGGGGTTCGTCGACTTTTATACACTCTCTCCCGAGAGAGAAAGAAAGTATCTCCCTTCGTCTATCGCGCGATCGAGCGAAGAACACGGTGTATTATTTACGACGAAAGCAGGAAAGCTCGCTGTCTGGTCGGTTCCTCGAGATGGTTGGGAAACGGTGTCGATGCGAGATCGAAGTGGGAATTAAGGAACACAGTAGCGCGTTCGCGATGGGGAGCTTAAGGTATTCTAAAAGGAAGAAAGGTGATCACGTCGATCGATAGCCGCGTGCGAGTTTTATTCGAGGCACGCGCGTCGCGTGAAAAATTTACGCTCCTATTCACCGGTGACCAATCCCGATGGCGCGTCCAAAGGACTCGCCGATCGATTAACCACTTTTTCCCACTGTTCTAACAACCTCTTAGCGTTTCTTTCAGCCTCCTCGTTAACTTCTTCCCGCGTTTTTCCAGCAGCAGAACTACTGCAAACGCGTGATTCATAATCTAATTCCTCCGGCATCTGCACTCGATCATTTATCACGAGAAGTTCATTTATATCCCCACTCCTGCATCGCGATCACTGCATCATCAATCATAAAAGAGTTATTTCTCATCTTCGTCCCTTCTTCTCGACTAGCCTCGATACGCGCAACGTTGTACAAACTCGCGCTTGTCCTTCGAATCCTTCCTAAAATTTCCTGTTTCTCATTTGCATCCGGAATCCACCTGTTCAACCCTTCCTAGCTATCGGAGAACTCAAAACGCGACGGTAATTACCAAGGAGCATCGAATCCTCGGTTACACCACTAAACAATGGGGCCACAGACCGAGTCGGAAAACTAGCTTCGTTACCTTTGCTTTCGGCAAAATTCGCGTCTCGATTATCACACGCGGCGGTAGTTTCGGCGCTAATTACCTTCGTCCGTCGTAAATTTCGAATTGTCCCAGTCCGTGGGAAACACGGATTAACCTTTCCGCAGCCGTTTCACCTTAGAAAAAAAACTGGGAAAAAACGGATTCACCCGGTGGGAATTGAAAAGAATGAGAGTGTCGGGTGACAGGGTAAGTTGTAAGCGCGGTTCGCCTTTAATTCAAAGCGACACACGCTGCTCACGAGCACAGCGCCTCTTCCATTCACCTCTGGGTATTAGTATTCTCGGTTTTTTCGGCGGCCAGGAGGACGTCGGTTCAAAGTCCCCTGGTGACTCAGTGCTGGCGCGCGTGCACGCGTGCGTTTCATTCGGGGCACGTGCGAGCCGCGAGGAAGCTGCGAGTGGACCTCCGCGTCTCGTCCAGCCGACGTCGGCCCGAGTTACAAGGGGCCCGGCCGCGTTTCGAGGGCTCGCTGATCGAGCGACAAATTATTAATGAGCCAGGCCGATGATCGCGCGTACTAGAGCCAAGCGGAGCAACGCGGCGAGGAGGCTCAATAATTCAGCGCGCGAGCAAATTCTCGGCCGCGATCGGATTTCTAGCCTCGATTCACCCCTCGGCGAGGGGTTGTGCCCGGCTTGGCCGAGGGGAAAGTAAAAGCTGGAAAGGCAGGTGAGCAGCGGCTGGAGCAAACGGATTGATAGCTGGGTCACGTGCCGCTGATCCGAGGCCTCTCGTCGCTGGGAAAGGAATCGCGATAAATCTTGCAAGCTCCTTCGCACCTTCCGCGGGCCTAACGTCGCTCCGTGGGGACCACAGAGTGCCGGCAGTTGCTTCGTTACGAGTCATAATGCGACGATTAGCTTTGGGTTTACCGATAGCGACGTGCTTGCTCAAATTTCGGGGTCTAGTCTTCGTAAACTCTCGATGCGATAACGGATTTCGCGGAATTAAAGCCTTAGAGTGTCTAGGAGTATCTTCTTTAACTAGAATCGTTCGTAGCAGAAGCGGTTGACGAACAAGCGGTTGGTCAGATCCTTCTTCGTTCTTTTATATTTAAGTATAAAGCGTGATAAAATTTAAGATTATTCGTGAATTTTTTAATTTTTTTATCGGAACGTGTTAAACGTTGCAGACTAACAGCGGATTTTGGGTCTTCAGGAACTTTGCTATAATACTTTGTCGAGGAATCGTTTAGTTCTAAACTCGAAGCACGTTAATCGTTATCGTTCTTACGAACATTTTGCGTGTACTTCGAAGCATTATACTTACCGTTCATTGTAAATATAACCGTATACGGTTAGATCCTCGAGTATCGTGACAAATTTTGCATTTCATTCGAGAAATTCCTTCAAAATTAACAGTACGTCGAAGTCATCGCGCTTTGGTAAAGCAACGAAAATCTGATGGCACGGTTTATCGCAGAAAGTTCGACGACGAACGTTTCGAAAGAGCCATCGGAAAGTTCTTGCCGAAACGTTGACAAACACGAGTGTCGAGTACTCGTGGCAGCCGCGAGTCGCGAGGAGGAACCATTCTCGAAGCTCGACTTACAAAACGGTTCGACGAGGACCATCCAGAATCGGGGAAAACCGTGGGATCGATCGGCGCGGAAGGAGGGAAAAAGGAGGAAAATGGCGAGGTGCCGGGTACGAATTGCAAAAGCCGGTGTCGAACATGGAGCGCGTATCAAAGGTGGCCACGACAAACAATGGCGCCACGGGCGAAACTGAGCAAACAGGATAATTAACACCTCTCGACCTCGACATTATCGGTGAAACATGCGAGACTTGTGTACTTTTCCGTTCCACGGACGGATTTCGCGTGGCTGTTTGCCGACAAACCTGCGATCGATCCATCGAATTGTGTGCCCGCGTGAAAACTCGCGTCGCAACGGCGACGATTAACGCCGACTACCGTTCCGAACCATTCTCCAGGCTATATGACTCTCGGCGCGCGGTTAAAGCGACTCGTTATGCGAATAGGAGCGAGCTGGGTCGTTGCACGCGTTAATATCCACGCTCGTCGCGGTTACGAGCCGCCTTTCTCTTTCGGTTTCCTTCTCCATTCCGCGTTTTTCCTCTCCATTGTCCACATGCAAATCTTTCAAATTCCTCCACTACTCCGGCAGCGGAACCGCGTTTCTCTACTGCACTGACCATTTTTACTTTTTCCCCTCTTTGGGTTTAGAAACGAGTAATAACGTCTGCGACGATTCCTATTACGTTCGTAAATCAACGTAGTTACTACGGGAACCGACCTCCAGTCGACGTTTGATAAAATTTGGAAGATTTAGAATATTCTCTATTTTTCAAAATATCCTCGATATGATGAGAGAAAATCTCTCGAGTCGCTATTCTTCGATGAAATCGCCAGACTTTCCGCCACGAGAAACTAGCGGGCGCAAATTAAATCGCAGACTTACTTGTACCACGAGCATCGCTGCGTTATTTGAAATTTAATATCGACCACGGATGCCGAGACTTCGGTGAAAGCACCGGCGCAAAAGGTGAACGCGTAATTAATACGCGATATTAATAACGCAAATTAGCCGTTAGAATTCTAATTTTCCCCCGTTAGGCGAGCTTTCAGCCGGCCTTTTTGCCGCCGCCTTATCTCGCCTTATCTGCATAATTTCGCCCGTGGAAATCCAGCCTGGACAAAAGCTTCCGTACAAGCATTACCCGCCGCGTAACAATTTCCCCGCTGGGTTAGCGAAGGAACCGGTAATCGCCGAGCATGCTCCGGCGTAATTCGCGTAACGGCCGAATGCAAATTCGTCCTCTATCCCGCTGTCGAACCGAATAATTAATTCCGTCCGGCGTTTTCGCCCGGCCGCTTCCCGTCCGGACCGGACACATCGTATCGCGTTCTTTCGCGACCGGCCGGTAATTAGCCGAGGCGCGATAAAAGGAGCCGTAACTCACCATCTTTGAAACGTCGCTGCGAGCACCCGTGTCCCGTTCGTTTACCAAAATGAACGCGAGCCAACGACGTTTTTCCACGAATCCGCCGAGTTTCGTGCGCCTGCACGATCAGCCTCCCGGTATCGTATTATTTAGGGCCACTTTCGCCGCGATTTATCGCAGCGGGCCAAGCTGATACGCGTCGTTACATCGAACCCTGTGCTAACCGTGATAACGCCTCTGGCCCGCGTGTTCCCTCGGCCGGCTAAAATCCCGGAATCCGCCGCCGGACCGATACGGTAATTCCTTTCGGTATGCACCGCGCCAACGGAAGCCACTATTCCGGAATTTCCCCGCGGTCAAGTCGCCAATCCTACGGGTCACCGGTTCCTCCCAACTGCCAAGCGCCATGCAGATTTCTCCGTGTACCGATCTTTCCTATCTCCCCGAATCTCAATATCCTTAATCTAATCTCTAAGTTTCCCGATTTTCCATCGAAGTTCCGATATTCGAATTTTTAGCAATTATTCGTGATAAGGTAATAATCGCTATTTGAGATACAGTGGTCAGTGTGTCAACGATTTCGCGTTTCATTTCGTAATGAATTCTAAAATAACAATTTCCTTTCTTTTTTTACAATTTTCTTATTAGGTGTGTCTATTGTCGTCCTTTTAATTTACGGGTAGAACGGAGCAGATTTCCTTAAATTTAATTTTCATTTTTCCAATCGTCCGTTGAGAATTTCCTATTTTTTTCTCGCTTTAGTCTCTAATTTTCCATCGAAATTCCAGTATACGAATTTTTAGCAATTATTTTTGATACGCTAGTAATCGCTATTTGCGATACAGTGGTTCGTGTGTCATCGATTTTGTGTTTCATTTCATAATGAATTCTAAAATAACAAGTTCCTTCCTTTTTTACAATTTTCTTATTAGGTGTTTCTGTTGTCGCCCTTTTAATTTACGGGTAGAACAGAGTAGGTTTCCTTAAATTTAATTTTAATTCTTCTTATCGTTCATGAAGAATTTCCTAATTTTTCACGCTTCTCGATATTCCGTCTCCGCCAGATGCCCGCAAGCTGGACGGAGCGTTATCGTAGGAGTCGTATCGTAAATTTCGGTATACGGAACTCGTTGGAAGAACGTGTTCCGAGTAATTCTCGAGCGGACCTCGATCTGGAGGCAGAGAGCGGGCGAATAGAAATCGTGGAGGCGCGCGGCAGCTGAATCGGGAGAGAACGCCGGCGTGATTCGGATCGTCAAAGTAAACTCTGACTTTTACTGAACGTACGAGGCGTATGAATGCTTCATTCATCGGCACGGAACGCGGCCGGTGAATGGGTGTCTCTCATGGGCGCAGATATCTACGCGCGATACCTGCGGCGGAGCTTAAATGGCCCATGAATTCCCTCGTTACCTTTTTCTTCCTCCTCTCCTCCTCTTCCGTCTCGTATTTTTACCGGCCGAGCCACCGGGTGCTCCGATCTCAACGGGAAACCGACCGATAACGGTTCACTCGCGAGAAAATCGACGAGATTCGAGAACCGTTTCCTCCGCCGGAAGATCAAGTCCAAAGTTGTATCGCAGAGGAAAAGGAAAACGAGACCGTTTTCCTTCTTCTCGGAGGAAATAATTCGCTCGTTCCCGTCCCCGGAAGCCAGACCTCGTCAACCCTTCACTCCGATAAGTGCGGGAAAAACTAATCCAAACTTCTTGCCGGCGTGTAATCTCGAAGAGAGGAGGTTTGTTCCTCGGCAAAAATAGGCACCTAGTTGAAACTTACGAGCTTGCTGTGGGTAACTGGAACGTCGCTGAGGGAGAAGAACAATGGAGACTATAAAACGCGGAAGGAGAAGAGACGTCTTCTCCCTTCGACGCGGAAACGTGACCCAAAAACTTCCTCTCGCCGCGAAATCTCTTCCTTCTCGCGATTCGCGTTCGACCGTTCCTTTATGCTTTCCTATCGGACAAAAAGGAGGAGCAGAGAGGAGGGAGAGGAAGAGGAAGGGATATAAGAGAGGTTCCGTGCGATTATCGCGCGACTTCCTCTACGATCGCGGGAACTGCCTCTCGTCGGACGCGGATCGGGGGCTTTAGAAAAGTTGCGGAAGTAAAAAAGTTGCGGAAACTCGCGGTGGACGGTTCGTGCAACGGGGCAGCGGTTATGTCCCAACTCGCCGGAGGTTCGCGACAACTTTCCACCCGATTGTCGTTTATAGCGCGAGACGAATATCCAAACGAGTTCGCCGGGACGCTTGGCGGCGCGGCTCCAGCGTTTGGAACGAATGGTCTGGCTAGTTTCCTCCGTAGCGAATGGCAACGTTTCATCCCGCGGCTAGTTTCCAAGATAATCCGTTTTGCTCGTGCGAGGATAATAGAGCCGGTTATTCCTTCCGTTCGTAGGCTGTTTTCCTTTGACTTGGAACGTCGCGCGGTTTATACCAAACTTTTCCGGATAAATCGTGGTAGCGCGCAGAGGTTGCTGCGGCACATCCAAACACGCTGTTCTTCTTTCAACGTACGAGCAACCAGAGACACGCGTTCTCCGAGAATACTCCCTCTGAATCTTCCAAACGATCGTAGGACACGATCCCGAAAGTTACCTTACTCTCCCTTGCTTATCGCAATGGATTTTACGTGGTTAATGCTTCGCTATCGAGATCGCACTCGCGTCTTCGATTTTCCATACGTTACGCTCGAATTCCACCTCGAGCGATCGATCCGCCGTTTTATTCGCCGATATATTATCCTCCGTAGATATATATAAAGGCAATTGTACCGAATCTTTACGAGGATCGTTGGGTAAACGATCTTGCAAGGATATACGGCGTAAAGGTTACATATTTTTATTTTACCGCTTTCCATCGACGTATCCTTTCGTTCTTCCTTCTCTAGCCCTCGAAAAGAAAGGGGTAGAAGGAAGGAAAGTAGAATAGAGAAAGGAGAGAAGAAGAATCGGACGACTGGACGGAGTTAGGCGTGTAGCGGGGGTTGGAAAGGAGAGGCACACGCGGCAACCCCCTCTCGAGCGACTCACCCTGCTCTGCTTAGTGAGGTTGGCGCCCATCAGCCGGCGATTCTTCGTGGCGTCGAGGACGTTCCGACGGGGGGTGCCCTCTCCGCCGGGACATTCCCGTCCTGAGGGTGCAGAGGGATTGACCCCTCCTGCCGTTCCCCAACGGTGCACTCGTGCGGCCACCCTGCCTATCGGGCCCTCCACCAGTCCCCTTAGAAGTCGTAACGTGCCACCCCTGCACGACAGTCCGCCACCACTCACACCACTGCTCGCACCGGAGTTCCCGTTCTTGCTACTAGCAGCACCGTTCTTATTTTTCTTCCTGCCGCCTTCGCTGATAGTTCCACTGTCACCGTTAACACCACTGCCACCACCACCACTATCGTCGACACTTTCACCCTCCACCTCCTTCGTTTCCAGCCTCGCCGTCTCCCGAATCTCCTCCGCCACCCCTGTTCGCCTTTTTCCTGTCACCTTCGCGGCCGATCGTCGTCCCCGTCCTCTCCAATCGCTTTCCTCGCCACCCTCGAGGCAGTCGCGTCGCAGCTGTCTCGAAATCGTTGCAGCTGCAACACAACCGGTCGATCGACCAACCTCGTGTCGCTCGACCAGCCTCGTGGTCCACTCTTGCTCTTCTTCCCGTGCAATTCGCGCCGATTTTTTCTTCCTCTTCTTCTCCGGTGATCGCTCCCGCCAACGATCGACGATCCGATCCGAGATTCCTCCGATATTTTCCACGAAACGTTTAAACGAGACAAGCGAGAACGGATCGACCGTTCGGAAGACTCCTGTCCGATACCACGGGGTTGATTATCACGGCTGATAGAGGATCTCGGGGGTTCGCTTGCTCTTACAAAATACATACAAAAAATATATCACGATCTGACGAGGTAGAGGATTCCACGCTGGAAAGCCAGAGGCTACAAAGGGGACCAAGCCAACGATCTTTCCGATCGAGGATCGCCAGAGTTCCGGTTCTACCATCAGCTGAACGCGCTCTGGCTCATCTCGGACCCACCGGGTGCCCGCCTGTCAACTCCCATTACACAGTCCGTTCACTGTCATGTCCCGGATGGACGGCGCTCGTCATTCGAACTCCTGTTCACTGGACATCGATACTCCCTCGTCGCTGCGGCCGACAGCGAGACAACCGACCACCCCTTCTGTCGCTCAAAACTCCAATCGATCCTCCTTCGATTAACTCCTACCCCCGGACTAGTTGTACCTCGACCTTCGCCGCCGAACAGACGTCTCCGTTTCGTCGAACGAGCGTCGGGAAAGTTCCAGAAACTACCGAGAGTCCGTCGACACGGAGGGTGATTTCATCCCCTCGACCGGTGAAAAAATTCTCGTAGCCTCGCGAAGTAAAATTTATATCGTGTCCGGGAAAATCGGTCGTAAGCGTCGGATATAAGACGCACTGGCCTCTCGCGAATTATACAGCCGAAGGAAGCAGAACGAGCGGAGGAGTCACGCGCGACGACGACGACGACGACGACGAGGACGAGGAGGATCGGCGTGGAAACGGGGCGAAAACGCGAGCTGACGTCCGTGTGGCGCGCTGGTTGCCGACCGACTGACTGCCTATCGCCGATTAACGGCCTCCCTTCGTCGTGTGTCTGACTCACTCCAACCCTCGGGGAGGATTTCCGTACGCTGCGCTTGCGTGGGCCGCGCGTGCATACGCACGGCGGCGCGCGTGAAACCCCGCTGCCGATTCCTCGCGTTCGCGCGTGTTTGCAAACCGACCGAGAAGCTGAACTCGCCGGACCAAGCCGGTCAGACCTCTTCTCCCCTTGCGATTCTGGGGTAGGAGGCCGGAGACGATAGTTTTTCTCCTTATTCGCTCTCCTATCCTATTCGTTCGATTCTTCTTTCTTCACCGAGAAACTTGCCTCGGGAATATCTTCGGTGGCTAACTTTCCCCGTTTCCAATTGTAGCTTCGTTTTCTTTTTTTCGCAAGAATGTACGCGAGTTGCTCTTTGCCATTTGCTCGAGTATTCGCTTAATTCGACGCGTTTCGTAAGAGATAAGGTAAAGAAATAGCGGAAAGATTCGAAGGATAGAAACGAGGTTTAGCGCTAATAAGATCCGGCGTTCCCCTCGAAAGACAGTGGTAATTACGTAAACGGCGTGCGAAGACGATCAGATCGAGGCGGAATCGCGGGGATTAAGGTGTGCTAATCTCGTTTCCTCCCCTCCCGTTAATAAATTCGCAACGTCGATTGAACCGCAATATCCTTCGCGGTTAATCCGGTTTACGGCGTTTCAAAACTGATCGCAGGTGTCTCGTTTAGCGTCGCGACGGAGACCTTGATCGCGCGGAGGATTCGCGCGAAACAATCGATCGCTCGGTGATTTACCGCGGCGCGGCCGCTTAAACGAGCGGGATTTTTATTTCGACGACGGGATATTCGGCCGGCGTGACTCCGTGGAATTTCGGCCGGAGGGTAAAAAGCCAGGACGCGGGCGGCGTTTTATATTTATAACGGGAATTTTTCGCTGTCCGCCGCGTTTAATATAAGCCGCTGGGGTCAGAGATATCGAGGTTCGACGACGTTTACAAATCGCTGACGCCGAACAAAACGTCGGGCCGCTGTTCTACCGGCGG